>PVKC010014899.1:0-21846 GCA_004027635.1 Crocidura indochinensis | reverse complement strand
AAAAAAAAAAAGTGGATGGGACCCAGGAGCCAAGCTGTCTCAGGAACATTGAGTGAAAAAAAAAAAAAAAAGAGGTCAGATCTAAATAAATACCCATTCCAAATTCAACAAAAATAGAATCAAGAGACCCAAACCACAACAAGCTAAACAAAAAATTGACTTGTTACAGAGGTAGTCCTGGGGGCTAGGTGTGGAGGTATGGGATGCATGCAGGGAAACTAGGGTGGAGAGAGGTCAACACTGGTGGTAGGAATGGCCCTAATTCACTGTCACTAAATGGCTGAAATACAACTGTGCAAGACTTGTAATTCACAATAAAATATTCCCAATTCTCAATAATTTTCAATAAAATATATGTATATATACATATATGGATTTTAGAACCTTTGGTTTTTCTGATAGTTTTGTTTTTTTTTTTTTTTAGTTTTTTTTTAGTTTTGTTTTAGTTTTGTTTTTTTAAACTAATTATAATAGTTGCAATTATCATGTTTTTAGATCTTCTTTGGAACTTTATTATATCTTGCTTCAGTTGTAATATTTAAAACATAGTTGGAGGGCAGATCTTAGGGCCACATCTAGCTATATTTAGTAAACACTAAATGCCACCATGCTCAGCATCTGATGCTACTTAGGAGATTCTATGTGGTGCTACGGATTGAGATAGGGTCAGCTGCATGCAAGTCAAGCTCATTAACCCCTGTACTATCTCTCTGACCTTTTAGCACACAGTTGATGCCTTAAATTAAAGATTTATTCTGGGGCCGGGCCGTGGCGCTAGAGGTAAGGTGCCTACGCTAAACTAGGACAGACCGTGGTTCGGTTCCCCATATGGTCCCCAGTGCCTGCCAGGAGTGGCCCAAAAACCAAAAAAAAAAAGATTTATTCTAGTAAATACTAGTAAATTTTCTTTTTCTTTTCTTATCTTTGTTTGCTCATTTGTTTTGTTCTGGGGCTATACCCAGAAGAGCTAAGGGTTTACACCTGTTCTGTACTCAGGGATCACTCCTGGTAGGGATTGGGGGACCTTATGCAGTACCGGGGACCAAACTTGGGTTAGCTATGTGCAAGACAAGTGTCTTACCAGCTGTACGATTGCTATGGTCCAAAAAAATTTTTATTTGTTTGGCGTCACATAAAGCAATGCTTAGGAGCTACTCCCAGCCTGGGAGCATGACCTGAGGGGTCATTCCTGGTGGTAGTGGATGGGCCTTACTGTGTTACTACATGCAGCACATGTGCTCTAGTCCTTTGAGCCATTTCTTGGCTCCTTATTAATTTTGGTGACTCTGTTTATCAATAATACTTCTCACTGCAGAACTAGTCATTTTTTCTATTTTTGTTTTTGAGTAGCACAGACTGTTAAGACTTCTGAAGAAATGAATTATTTTTTTAATAAAACATCTTGAAATCCTCAGTGCACCAATTATAAAATGCTCACAACATGTTTGAAATTGATAAATATAATTATGGAGAAATGTCCTTTTCTTTTGAAAATAATGTGTTTATTTAAGAACCATGGTTACATGTTTGTTTGCTAAATTTAGCCCTAATTCAGCTAATTTCCCCCATTCCTCTAATAGGGAAAAGTTCACATTCTTTAGTTTAACATTAAAGATGCTTGATCTACCAGATCAGTTTCATTCAGACTATTTTCCTGAAAATATATCTTTTCCTAAAAACATTTTCCTATTCTATTAATTCCAAATATTTATTCAAAAAATTTTCTCTCTTCCCTAAGTTTGAAAGTTAGAGGTGAGTAATAATTATGATTATTCAAATGTTTCCCTATTTGGGGGATCAAGCAATAGGACAGTGGATAGGGCACTTGGCAACCTGGAACAATTCCCAGCACCCCAAGCATTACCAGGAATAATAATTCCTAAGTACAGAGCCAATAGAAACCCCTGAGCATTGCCAGGTGTGTACTCCTGTCACACACACATACACACACACACACACACACACACATACACACACAGGTGTGTACTCCTATCACACACACTCACACACAATTTCTCCAACTTAATTATTTTCCCCAAAACCATGCTAAAGTGCCATTCTTTAAAGATGAAATTTTTCTTACCAGACTCCAAAAGCAACCAACTTGCAATAAAGAAGACAGGCATTGTGGGTATCCCCTCCCCCAACTTCTTATTTATCCCACCTGACTGATCAGAACTGCCCAAACCTGGAATGGGCGGGGAGAGGAGTCTGCAGGGGAGAGAGAGGGGATAAGAAGGTGAGTTAGAGAGAGAAGTGTATGAGAGGCATCATCATCAGAGATTCAGTATCAGATTCAGCATTAGCAATTGAGCACCATCAAAGAAGCAGCAGCAGTAGCATCATCAAAGGGAGTTAGTCAGCCTGGAAGCCAGTTAGGAAGCCTGGAAAAAGCAGCTGGAAGGGAGACAGAGGCCAAGAGAGCCAGAGAAGTAGCTGTTAGGAAAAGGCTTAGTATAGAGTCCATGTGAGAAGGTGTACAAGGCAGTAGGACTGTGAAATAAAGCTGGCTGACTCCTGAAACTTCATCTGAGTGCTTTGTGAATCTCTCTGCCCTCACCCTGCAACATTCAATTCTGCCAGACCCTAGGGGCTGTGGGAGCTGAGTGGAGCCCAGTAAGGCCTCACCACCCCCCTACCAACAATAGGACTCATTAATTTTTATTAAGACAACAAATGGTGCTGGAACCTTGGACTGACTTGAACCCTGGACCCAAGAAGAAGACCTCAGCGATGGTGAATGCTAATTGTAACTTGACCCTTTGGTGGATTATCACCATGACAGCCTTCTCGAGCTGGACTGAAAATGCTGTGCCTTTCACTGGACCATTGGTGAACATGGCTTCTGTTCCAAAGAGCTTCATGTTACTCTGGTCCATCTACCTGCATATCTTACTCTGGGCTATACATGCCAGAGGCTCCCTACAGACTCTCCTGCACACATTCCACAAGAAGGGGAAAGAGTTGAAGACTCTGGGCAGCATCCCAAATGCCACTGTCTGCCATCTTTCCTCTACCAGAGGTGCCTTTGCGAGGACCTCGAACCCCTAACTTGCAGCAACTTATCGAGGAGACCCCAGCAGCTTAATACAGAAGGTGATGATGGAGAAGATGGAGGATCCAAGACCAGGTGAAGATCAGCTGAGAAGCAGCTTTTAGAACTTCTTGCACCTGGGTTACCTCCAAAAAAATCAACTCTTTTCTAGGTTAATCTTTTGACTCTATTTGCATCGGTCATTGTCTTATTACTTAAATTGTGTCTTATCTCTATGTATCCTATTGTTTTATGCCTTACTGCAAACAAAAAATTATGTATCTAATTTTAATATTTGTTTGCACAATTCTGGGGAAATGCATTTTAGAGTTTTGAAAGTTCTCAGCTATCCTGGTGCATGTTTCCCAATTGCTATGTTATATTGCGTATCTTACGTAATAATTTAAACATATATCTCTGTTGTATCCCTTTTATAGATTTACCAATAATACTTCTGTAATAATACAAAAAAGGTGGAGAATGTGGGTATCCCCTCCCCTAATTTCTTATTTATCCCACCTGAATGATCAGAACTGCCCAAACCTGGAATGGGCGGGAGAGAAGTCTGCCTGGGGGAGAGAGAGGAGATAAGGATAATTAGAGAAGTGTATGAGAGGCATCATCATCAGAGATTCTGCATCAGATTCAGCATTAGCAATTGAGTATCATCAAGGAAGCAGCAGCAGTAGCATCACCAAAGGGTTAGTCAGCCTGGAAGCCAGTTAGGAAGCCTGGAAAAAGCAGCTGAAAGGGAGACAGAAGCTGAGAGAGCCAGGAGTAGAGAAGTGGCTGCTAGGAAAAGGTTTAGCATAGAGGCCATGTGGTGGTAGGGATTATGAAATAAAGGGTGCTGACTCCTGGAACTTCATCTAACTGCTTTGTAAATCTCTCTGCCCTCACCCTGCAACCTTCAAACCGGCCAGGTTATTGGGCTTGTGGGAGCTGAGTCGAGTCCAGAAAGGCCTCACCGTCCCCTACCAACAATAGGACTCATTATTTTATAATAAGACAACAAGGCATTATATCTATGTTGTACCTCTGGTACCCTCTGTAAACGCTAAACTCCTTGAACTCCTCAAATCCTCTGCATCAAGTTTTATATAAACAAAATATAAGTATTTAAAACCTAAGGAATTAATATTTTATTCTTATGACCTGAGAGAAAAAGTGATTCAGGAGTATTTTCTATCAAAAGAATGTTAACTTAAAAAGGATATGACAACTAGTTTTATGTAATTGTCGCAGATTGGCAAACTAGGACAGATTACAAAATATTTGGAAATTATAGTTTAGGTAACATGGTTATAATAGTATTAGAATTTATGGTATTATAAAGTTGCTGCACCCATCATTACCACCAAAGTGTGCACTGCCCTACCACTTCTGTCCTATGTAATATTCACTTCCTACAATATCTCCCACCTAACTGCTTGGTAGTCTTGGTTTTGTTCAAAATTGATTTGGTTTTTCTGGGATCTTTATAATCAGATACAGATTTTGTATAGTTTGTTCTAAGTCACTGAAACAAACATTGAAATTTTTATGGGAGTTTTAATTGTCTACTTTATCCTTTAGGTTACATGGTGATTTTCACGATTTTAGTCCTTCCAATCTATGAATATGGAATATTTTCCTATTTCCTGGTGTCCTTTTTACTTCAAGTAACATAGGTTTTTTTGTTTGTTTGTTTGTTTCTTTTTTTTTTTTTTGGTCTTTGGGCCACACTCGTTTGACACTCAGGGGTTACTCCTGGTTATGTGCTCAGAAATCGCCCCTGGCTTGGAAGGACCATATAGGACCACGGTTCGTCCTACGCTAGCGCTTGCAAGGCAGACACCTTACCTCTAGCGCCACCTTCCCGGCCCCTGACATAGTTTTTAATATAGAGAGCTTTCATATCCTTTATAAAACAGATTCCTAGGAATTTGATTTTTAGACTATATAAATAAGATATTTTTTCTCTTCTAGTTTATTATTTTCATATAGAAATGCAACTGATGTTGATGTGTTAATTGTAGCCCACTTCTTGCTGTAATGTTTTACTATTTCTAAAAGGTTGAGTAGACTCTTTAGGGTTTTCTATGTATGTTACGTCATCTGCAAATAGTGAGTATTACTAATAGATTACTTGTTTGTCTTGAGTGCCCAGATAATTCATTACTTATTCCTGCCTCTGTGCCCAGGGATCAGCCCTATAGGTGCTCAGAAGACCATATCCAGTGTCAGGGACCAAATCAGGGTCAGCTATATGGGCAAGTAACTTAACCCCTGAACCTTATTTCTGGACCCTTAACATATATTTAAAAACATATTTTCTTTTTTTCAGTGAGGCACACAAAAAATATTTGCCTCTTTAAAAAACATTTAACTATTCAAATATTCTGTCATTGGGGAAAATAATTTTTTTTTGGTTTTGGGGTCACACCCGGCAGTGCTCAGGGGTTCCTCCTGGCTCCATGCTCAGAACTTGCTCCTGGCAGGCACGGGGGACCATATGGGGCACCGGGATTCGAACCGATGACCTTTTGCATGAAAGGCAAACGTCTTACCTTCATGCTATCTCCCGGGCCCCAGAAAATAATTTTAAAGAGAAAAACTTGGATGTCATTTTATTCTTTTTCTTTTTTTTTTTTTTGGTTTTTGGGCCACAGCCATTTGACGTTCAGGGGTTACTCCTGACTATGTGCTCAGAAGTCGCTCCTGGCTTGGGGGGATATGGGATATGGGGGATCGAACCGCGGTCCATTACGCTACGCTAGCGCTTGCAAGGCAGACACCTTACCTCTAGCACCACCTTCCCGGCCCCTGGATGTCATTTTATTCTTTCATCCATGGACTCCTAGTAATGGTGAAACCTTAAAAATTTATTTTAAGGGAAATGGTAGATGAGGAGCACAAAGATAATCAAATGAGAAAACTAGAAATCACAGAAAAATCCATCTAACTATGAATATAATAGACAAAGATTTACTTTCATGCAAAGAGGCCTTTTAAAAATGAACATCTGGGCCAGAGTGGTAACACGGAGATAGGGTGCTTGCCTTGCATGTGGCTGTCCCAGGACAGATGTGGGTTTGATCCCCAACATCCCATATGGTCCCCTGAGCCTGTCAGGAGCAATTTCTGAGTGCAGAGCCAGGAGTAACCCAAGTGCCACTGGGTGTAGCCCATAAAACAAAAACAAAAAATTAACATCTAATAATAAATTATATAAAAAGCCTTAAGAAAGTCAGTGTGCAAGATAGTTAAACACAGAGAACTTGCATTATATTCTCCCACAATTACAGCAAATCTACACCAAATCTTGAGATAAATATACACACAATCCTATGTGGAACATCAAAGAGTGGAAACAGAGGAACTCGCCTGTAAAGATGGATCAAGCTGACAATCTGGAAAGGACTTGCAATATAACAGAGCTGTGCAAGTTACCTGAAGGTGTCAAAACGACAATTCTGTGATTTTTAATAAAAGGAGTAAGGAGGGGCCGGGCGGTGGCGCTGGAGGTAAGGTGCCTGCCTTGCCTGCGCTAGCCTAGGACGGACTGTGGTTCGATCCCCCGGTTTCCCATATGGTCCCCCAAGCCAGGAGCGACTTCTGAGCGCATAGCCAGGAGTAACCCCTGAGTGTCACTGGGTGTGGCCCCAAAACCAAAAATAAATAAAAAATAAAAAAATAAAAGGAGTAAGGAAGTTTGAGAAAAGTCAAAAAAATATAGAGCTGCATTTTTTTAAATCTATGTAAATTATACTTATTTCAATGATGGATAAAAATATATCATTCAAAATATTGTGTTCAATAAGTTAAAGCTGTATTTCGAGAGAGTATAGTGGAAACAACTGATACATATTAAGTGCTAAAGATAACAAGTGAGACAGATTTTTTTCATGGAGTTTATATTCTAATAAGTATTCTAGGCCTGCCTAGAAAGTTTGATAAGAGATAAAGAGAAAAATAAATTAAGGTAGGGAGAAGCATTGAAATTTTGGATAGAAAAGGGCTGGAGCAATAAATCAATGGGTAGGGTACTTGCTTTGCATACACTCAATCCAGATTTGATCCCCAGGACTCCATAAACTTCCCTGAACACCACCGGGAGTGAACCCTGATCTCAGAGTCAGAAATAAGTCTTGAGCATAGCTGAATATGAACAAAAACAAGCAAACAATAAAAATAACAAATGTTAGATAAGATAAGCAGGGGTCCTCAAACTTTTTAAACAGGGGGCCAGTTCACTGTCCCTCAGATCGTTGGAGGCCGGACTATAGTAAAAACAAAAACTACGAACAAATTCCTATGCACACTGCATATATCTTATTTTGAAGTGAAGAAACAAAATGGGAACAAATACAGTATGTGGCCGGCGGGTCGTAATTTGAGGACCACTGAAAAGGATAAGTTAGAATATGGAACAAACTCTAAGGATGAACTGAAAATATTCAAGAAATATTACAAAGTTGAGGAGGGAATTAACAGGTGGCCTGCATGACCTTTATTATCCCGGGAGAGAGGTGTACAATGTCACTGAAGTCACAGTTAAGCACGTCAGCAAGCAAGATGCCAGCAGAAATTAAACTACCTCCTTGCTGGGGAGAATGGGGAACAAACTACTTCTACTCTGCCACCAATTTCCTCATAGGCTGCATTAATTTCTGAACCCCAAGAGAAATCCAGTGCAAGGAAGCCCTGGTAAAGAAGTCTGTGGTGATCAAAGGCCCAGAGCTCCAAGCAGAGCAGAAAATGCAAAAGGAATCAAGTCACACCAGGGCAAGAGGAAGCCTTTCATATTCTGTTTGAGCAAAGGCCTGGAAGGGGAGATGGGGCGGGAAGTAAATGAACAAGTACCCTAGAGAACACTTTCCAGAAGAGAAACTGAAACAAGCCCAGGCCCTTAGGCAGGAGAAGGCTTAGTATAGAAAATCTGGATGGGAAGGCTGAAGAGGAGCAAGCAAAGTGTAGGAGATGAAGACAGAAAGAGGGGACTGCTTGGGAAAACAGAATTTTTATTTTCCCTCTGAGTGACTTGGACCATTTTGAACAATTTTGAGAAAAGTGTATCATCCGCTGATGATTCTGAATGTTCTGCAGGGCAGGGATGGCAGAACAAGGAGCTGGTGGAAAGTGAAAACATGAGAGGTGAAGGTATTTATAAGGCAGTGGCGAAGGGAATGAAGGTGGTGACAAAATGTATTTAGGGATCTTTGAGTAATGAATTCAACAAAAATGCTTTGAGGTATGTTTTCTTGTTAATACTGAAATTATTCTTGCCTTTTACCAGACATTCACTAAAAGTGTAGAGTAACATTCCGTAAAGGAATGTCCATCAAGTTTCCCATGTAATGAATGTACATTTGGTGGAAGTAATTCACAATTTGTATCAAGAGGCTAAAATGGTGATACACTTTCACCACTAAAACAACTCCCAAGAATCCTACAGTAATAAAGTGCTTTGATCAACAACAAATGTGCATTAGTTAAAAACTGGCTACTTACCTTCTGGTTCTATGGAAGAACAGATGGTCTCTGTGACCATCAGGAAATCTCCCAGAAATTTTACTAGTGTGGATTATCTATCTGTTTTTTCAATCAAGCTTTTAGTAAATATAAAAAGACATTTCGTAACTTTATTCTTTGAACCCTATCTGTTTTTTTCAATCAAGCTTTTAGTAAATATAAAAAGACATTTCGTAACTTTATTCTTTGAACCCTAAATTCTGTGTTGTCAGTGCTAGACACATAAATTTTGGCATTCACCCAGACATCATGTTATGCTTAATGTTCACTTAAGAAAATGAAAGTAGCATTCCATTAGAGAATATTTCAGAACAACATGCAATGTTTGGCCAAACGTGTTTCCCAGGTTCAAAGGGGAGAATAATTATTTAAAAAGACAAAAATTGAATTATAAGAGCTCTTATGGGGCCCGAGAGACAGCACAGCAGTAGGACATTTGCCTTGCATGCAGCCGATCCAGGTCGGATGGTGGTTCAAATCCAGGCATCCCATATGGTCCGCCAGGAGTGATTTCTGAGAGCAGAGTCAGGAGGAACCACTGAGTGACCCGAAAATCAAAAAATAAATAAACAAAAGCTCTTGAATACTCAGCACTTAAAGCCTACATTTTATTCTAGAGTTCCAAGGGCCCATAAAAATTTTTAATAGTAAAAAGTTTATGAATAAAAAAACCTTTCTAAATTAATTAGAAGCAATACTGCCCTATTTCAGAGAACTTGAAGAGTTTCTGAATCTTTAATTCCATATAAGAATAAATGCAAGGAAAATCCAGAAGGCATCAGACTAAAAGGTAAGAAGCTGAGTTTGAAATGATACAGGATTGGGAAAATACAGTTCAAGCCGGAATAAAAGATCATAAAATATTATACTAAAACTTTCAACCACAAGATTTGGCTTTTGCCCATGAGTACTTTAGTTCCTTGGTCTTGAGAAGTCATTGGTAAATATGTAGTCAGGTTAGAGCAGACTGTATCTATCAGCTTCCTTTAACTAAGACACATGATACAAGATTATTTTATTATTTTATTACAATCCTCTGGCATTAAGATCAATCCTTTACTCTTTTGGGGGGGGCCGGGGGGTCACTCCAGGCAGCACTCAGGGGTTACTCCTGACTCTATGCTCAGAAATTGCTCTGGCAGGCTCAGGGGACCATATGGGATGCCGGAACTCGAACCACTGTCCTTCTGTATGCAAGGCAAACGCCTTACCTCCATGCTATCTCTTCAGCCCCAAGGGCAATCCTTTTCAACTCTGATACCATTCCTAAGTCATCTAAACCCTATGTACCTATTTATGTAATATAGTTATATATTGTCTTTTGAAAATAGTATCAATAATTATATATAAACATATATATCATTTTACTATAGACAATGAGATAGTGTTGCTTATCACAGTCCAATATCTCAAAGTTACTAAGATATCACAAAATGAAGTATTTATTTCTTGATTTTGAATACTATGCTTCTCTTATAGCACAAATGAGACATACTATGATTACAAGTGATGTGTCATATTGATAATATCAACCAAGACATATGACTTAAGGTTCAAGCAACAGCATAGCCTATTGTAGTTCTAATAGCTTCTTTCTTTGATCCAAGTTACAAAATGATCTTTGGGGGACGGAGAGATAGCACAGCATTGTTTGCCTTGCAAGCAGCTGACCCAGGACCTAAGGTGGTTGGTTCGAATCCCGGCGTCCCATATGGTCCCCCGTGCCTGCCAAGAGCTATTTCTGAGCAGATAACCAGGAGTAACCCCTGAGCACTGCCGGGTGTGACCCCCCCCCCAAAAAAAAATGGTCTTTGTACTTCATATCATTTTGAATGTTTTTTTCATGTTTTAAATAGTGTTATTATCATTTTTGTTTGTTTGCTTTGGGGCCATATCCAGTGGTACTCAGAGATTGCTCCTAGCTCGGTGCTCATAAATTAATTACTCCTGGTAGGCTCAGGAAAAGCATATAGGATGCTAGGTACTAGACTGGTCAGGTGCGTGCAAAGCAAACACCCTACCTCTATGGTATATGGCCTCTCACTTCTTATTTTAAAAGTGAAGATGATATTCTAAAAATCTTTGCTGGTCATAATTGCATTCTTTGAATAAATAGGTTTTAAAACAATTGAATAACAAAACAAAACAAAACAAAAAAAACAACCAAAAAAAAGCAATTGAATTACACCTAGGTGGACTTAGGGCTTACTCTTGACTCTGTACTTAGGGTAAGGAGACCATCAGGGGTACTAGAGATAGAACCAAGGCTGAATGTGTGCAAGGCAAATATCTTCACCTCTGTACTAACTCTGGCTGCAAGCATAACATTTAATGTAAGAAGCAATTGTTTATATCAATAGTTAAATTTTATATAGAACTTGGCATTTTGTAGAAAATTGTGATTTGATTTTATGAGCACACGAGCAAACTTTTAGTAATTCATAATAAAGAATGCACTAGATTAATATATGAATTTGGGGCCAGAGAGATAGTACAGCAAGTAAAGAACCTACCCTGGATGCCACCAACCTGGAATATAACCCTGGCACCATATATGGTCCCTTGTACTAGAAGTAATCCCTTAGTTCGGAGCCATGAATAGGCTTTTACCACTGTTAGAGGTGGCTGAACCACCAAAAAATAATAATTATGTAGGCAAATCCATTAGAGAACTAAAGGCCCAAGCTTTGGAAAAAACCAAACTCTTCCTTTTAAAGACAAGTAAAGTGAGAATAAGACAAGTTAGAAGTCTAAATGAGCAACTTTGAGTATCAGAGCAAGGATTGGAATCCAAGACTTCAAACTCAAGTTTGACTGTAGAATCCAAGACTTCTGGGACTCATGAGAGAAATTCTTTATAATGCAGCCATAATGAATCTAAAGCTCAAAAATGTTATTTATTATATTCTTGCTTTGAAAAAGTTACAAAGCAAGTTTCCACTAAATATTTTTAAAAGCTTTTAATAATATACCCTACATTTATGACTCTAAGTTATTTAAAATATACAGTTGAACTAAAAGAATCATTATCTACGAAAAGGGTTGGGTTAGTTAGATCTGGAAATTGGACAACTGTCCAAAATTAGATGACTGGAGAAAGAAACTATGGAGCATATACACATGGAATGGAATACTACTCAGCTATTAAGTGAAATCATGCCATTTGCTGCTACTTGGATGGATTGGAGAGTATCATGCTGAGTGAAGTTAGATAGGAGAAAAAAGACACAGATTCATCTGTCTGACTTGGGCTATAAAGAAACATAGTAAGGGAATACAGATACACAAAAGAAACAGAAACTGAGAACTGGTTTTAGGCAGAAAGCTAGAAAATGTGGGGTTGGGGTTACACTGCAATGAAGATAGAAGGAAATGGACACTGTAGAGGGTATGATACTCAAATTTTTATCTATAAAATAATATCAATGATAGTTTTGTAAACCATTGTACTTAACTCAAAAAATGCATTGTGTCAGAGTATGGTTTGGGGTATTATTTGTGGTCGTGCTTTTTTTTTTTCTTTATTTGTTTTTATTTATTTATTCTTACCTTTTGCCATGTCACACTCCTGAATCATTTTAAGAAAGATGGAAATTTCCTTGTCTAATTTCTGTTGACATGTCTGTGCTTTCTGGGGGTAAAAAGGGATGACAAAATTAAAACAAATTAATGAAGAATCTTTACACAATATTATATATACTTTAATGTTTTCAAACTTTAACTTCATAAATTGACATACAATAAGATTTACATATGTAACAGAGAAAAAAGAAAATTTCCTTAAAAAATGAATAAAGCAGGGGCCCGGAGAAATAGCACAGTGGTGTTTGCCTTGCAAGCAGCTGATCCAGGACCAAAGGTGGTTGGTTCGAATCCTGGTGTCCCATATGGTCCCCCATGCATGCCAGGAGCTATTTCTGAGCAGACAGCCAGGAGTAACCCCTGAGCACTGCCGGGTGTGGCCCAAAAACCAAAAAAAAAAAAGAAATCTTTTACTACAATTTGAATTATCTCCATATTCTCTAATCAAAATAGTTTTTTTTTTGTAGTTTTTGGGTCACACCCGGCAGTGCTCAGGGGTTACTCCTGGCTCCATGCTCAGAAATTGCTCCTGGCAGGCATGGAGGACCATATGGGACGCCGGGATTCGAACCGATGACCTACTGCATGAAAGGCAAACGCCTTACCTCCATGCTATCTCTCCGGCCCCTAATCAAAATAGTTTTATAACAGTTGCTTTCCATCTTCATATGGAGGAGGAATCCAGATAAAATCAGTTCAGGTCATTTGTTATGTTAACAATGCAATTTTAGTTATAATAGAGAAAATGTATCTCGAAAATGGACTTTGTCAATGTTAGAATCATATTGCAAGAAATGTATTTAGCTTTATGTACTTTGTACTCCTAATCTCAACTGGCTCATCTCTATAAAATTTCTGCTCCCCAAATCAAACCTATTGTAGCTCAAAATGCAAGAGGTCTTCTCCTTTTTCAACTATTTAATTTTTTAGTGCAGCTTAAAAATAGCAGAATTATTCATGGTGCCATATTAAAGTCGATGTTCTCTTTAAAATTTACATCACCCAGTTTTGAGAGCTCTGTCACAAAATATAATTCACATTTAATGTTTCTGAGAGGGAGAATAGTTATAATTTAAGATGCCATAAATATAGAAATGGTATTCTGGAATCTTTAGATGCAAATTATGAATATAGGATAAAGGATGGAAAAAGGCAGGGTGGGTGCCACTGAAAATACATCCACCAAATGTATCACTCATAATTTATTAAGAGAAAATTATTGTTTTCACTCTATACATATTTAATATTCTTGCACATGTGCAAGTGAAGCAACTGGTTTATTTTTTCCTTTCTATAGTGAAAGTTAACAGCTTGCATAAAAGCAGAGGTTTCTTCATAAAGAGCATATCAGTAATAAACATAGTTCCTGAGTTGTAATTAAAGACAAAAATACACTTTCAAGTCCATGGTAGGTATATTGCAAAGGTAGATTCCAAGGGAACATTTGGAGGTGATAAATATGTTCTAAATCTTCTAAGCATTTCAGAAGTACATGTATTTGTCAAAGCAAATCAAAGTGAACACATCATGTGCATCATGTGTATAAAAGATATCATTCACTATTAAACTTTCAAAACTATAGTTTGAAGTATTCTAGTAACTTCCCTTTTTTGTAAAATACAATAGCCAATTTGAGGGTACCGGTTCCATTGGATGGGTTTTGTTTGTTTGTTTGGGTCACACCGGAAGCGCTCAAGGGTTACTCCTGGCCCTACACTCAGAAATCGCTCCTGGAAGGCTCGGGGGACCATGTGGGATACCAGGATTCGAACCACCGTCCCTCTGCACCTAAAGCAAATGCCCTACCGCTGTGCTCACTCTGGTCCCCATTGGATGGGTTTTTAAGTCTTCCTGACTTAGCGAATTTACCTCATACTCCATTTTCTTTTGGTTTAAGTCAGTTCACTGTATATTTGTTATTTGGGGCATCTGCTAATTCTGACCCTCTTTGTAATTTTAATGTTTTATTCTGATATATTTATTTATAAAAAGTAAAAATTAAGTGAAAGGACACTGGAGAAAAGCTATTATCCTTTTCATAGCCATTTATCAGCATCCAAAAGTCCCTATTTGACCCTTGTCACTGCTCAAAACAACAACTGATAATTTTTTCAGGGTGAGGGGGCACACTTCGCAGCACTTGGGTTACTCCTGGCTCTGCACTCAGAAAGTACTTCTGGCAGACTTGGAGGACCATATGGAATGTTGAGAATGGAATCCAGGTCAGCCACATGCAAGGTAAATACCCTACCAACTGTGCTATCGCTCCAGCCCCTAATAATAGTTTTTCAATTTTTTTAGGATGATTTGCGTTTATACAAAGTTTATGTATTTGTGAGTGTATGTATGATACATATATATTTATATATGTACACTCTGTAGATATATCCCTGCTTTTTTCTCCTACAGTGTAGCATACAAAATATATTTCATACATTGTACAGAAAAATTCCTAAGTATTTTCTAAGTATATCAACACCTGCCTCATTCTTAAATGGATAGACCAATCTTTTGTTTTTGTTTGGGATCACATTCAACTATCCTCTGGGATCATTCCTGGACTGATAGAGGTACTATCCAGGTCAGGTACATACAAGGCAAGTACCTTACCTATTGTACTAATTCTCTGGTCCAAATGAAGCAATCTTTATCCACCCTGTGTTAATGTGTAATTACTTTTATGCATACTCATTTTAATTAGGAATCACCTATTTTAAAAACATGAAAAATTTGCTACTGCTTTCTTATTTGGTTAAAATGTATCACCATCTGTTCATTCTTAGAAAAATAAAAGATAGAATAACTGTCCAAAAGAAGCAACATATTTTCAACAAATAAAATCCTCACTAGTTAAGTACTAACTAAAATCTAAGATAACCCAGTGTTAACTGATGTAAGTTTCTATGATGATGGATATATTCTACATCTGTGCTCTCTGAGCAGGTAGCCACAGATGGCTATTGAGCAGCTGAAATGTGTACAGTTAAAATACAGAATTGAGGGGTTAGAGCAGTGGCACAGTGGTATGGTGTTTGCATTGTAAGTGGTTGGCCTGGGACAGACTGAGGTTCGATCCCCTAGCCTCCCATATGGTCCCCCAAGCCAGAAGCGATTTCTGAGCACAAGCATAGCCAGGAATGACCCCTGAGCATCACCAGGTGTAGTCCCCCCCAAAAAAAATAATAATGAATAAAATAAAATACAGAATTGAGGGGCGAGAGATAGAGGCAGAGGCAGAGACAGAGAGAGTAGGTTAAGATGCTTGCCTTGCACCAGCCCAACCAAGTTTAATCCTCAGCACCTAATATGGTTTCCCAAGTTCAGCCAGAAGTGATTCCTGAGAGAAAAACCTGGAATAAGCCCTAAGCACTACCAATGAATGGCCCCAAAACAAACAATCCCCTCCCAAATGGAACTAAGTTGGCTTAGTTCTATATAGTTGCAAACTGTCATGTATGCAGAAGCCATGAATGATGCAGTCCTGCACTGATAATATGGCTAACTTTCTCTT
Source organism: Crocidura indochinensis (assembly GCA_004027635.1). NCBI lineage: Eukaryota > Metazoa > Chordata > Mammalia > Eulipotyphla > Soricidae > Crocidura > Crocidura indochinensis. The sequence goes on along the minus strand of PVKC010014899.1, from coordinate 6,205 downwards.
TTAATTTTTATTTCTGAAATACTTGTAAGTTAAAGTAACAACCATTAAAGCGATTAAAGTAACAACCGTGAAGAAGTTCACTGATTTTTCTGGTATCTTTTTCTCGGAGGCCTGACCTTCTCAAGGAAACAAAAGAACAGAGGCAACTGTGTTTTAAGTTTTAGCAGAGCTTTATTCTAAGTAGTAAAATTGGAACCCAAAGAAGCATATGTAACTTGGTCATTTTTTTTAGTGATGATATTTTCCACTTATTTCCTATAAGTTTACTTAGTACTCCAAATGAATTCATATATTTGATGAGGGGCCGGCGCAATGATGCTAGCCTAGGACGGACCGCAGTTTGATCCCCCAGCGTCTCATACGGTCCCCCAAGCCAGGAGCGATTTCTCGGCACATAGCCAGGAGTAACCCCTGAGTGTCACCGGATGTGGCCCAAAAAACCAAAGAAACAAACAAACAAAAACATATATTTGATGAAATAAGATTAAGTTTTATGTTCATCTGGCTGAATTTAAAATATTTGAGAGCTAAATTCTTTATTTCCTTTAAGAAAATCTATAGACCTCTATAAAAAAATCAGTTTCACAAACTAGTCAGAATTTTCTGGCTAGGAAACTTAAGAACCTAAGAATCAAGGATATTCTGCTGCCAGCCTACCAAAGACATAAATCAACACACTTTATCCCACATTTTGTACTTTACCTATATTGAATGAATCTCCAGAACCCAAAATTATGAATCCCATAATTTTAGGAAAGATACTACTAACATAACAAATTCATTTCTGGTCTCCTTTTACTTTATGGTTTTGGAGCCACACTTGGCAGTATTCAGGGGTTAATCTTGGCTCCATCCTTAGGAGTCACTCCTACCAGGATTTGGGGAACCATATGAGGTGCCAGGAGTCAAACCCAGGTTGGCTGAGTGCAAGGCGAGTGCCCTACCTGCTATTCTATTTCTCTAGTCCCCCACTAATATATCTTTTCAGGTTTTATTACATAACTTACATTGAGTGTAAATAAATGGAAAACTATTTCTTCTCAGATAGGGAATATGACTAAAGTTTGCATTATTTAGCACAGTTTTCATTTTTTACTTATCCCAAAAGTTTTTGACCATTGTACTAAAACCTCCTTTAAAACTATTAAGGAGTTTCTACTACAATTTATATACTCCAAGAAATATTATTTTATAAATAAATCCACTGATATGACAATTATTTTTGGTTGCCAATAACACATTAGGATTTAATACTGTTCTACTGTACAGTAACTATCAATGAGTTACAAATTTTAGTCTTTCAAGAAAGGCTCAGATATGACTATTTTGATTTAAATGCATATTTCCATAGTTCTAACAGTTTTAAACCCAATAAGTATTTAAAATGTATAGACAAAAAATTAATACCAAGGAAGTTTATCTATTTCATTTCTGTTTGTTTTTTTTTAGGGGGGGTCACACCCGGCAGTGCTCAGGGGTTACTCCTGGCTCCATGCTCAGAAATTGCTCCTGACAGGCACAGGGGACCATATGGGGCACCGGGATTCGAACCGATGACCTTTTGCATGAAAAGCAAACGCCTTACCTCCATGCTATCTCCCGGGCCCCTATTTCATTTCAATTACATGTGCTGATATTCCTATATGAATGAGGCATTGATGTCACTTCACTTGAAGGCTTCTCCAATCATTACTGATACTTTACATTGAACCAATGAGGTTACAAATCACAAGTGATTTAAAGTGAAAATACTGAGCAGGACAGGTATTACTATGGTTATTTATTTAAACTCTTGAAATATGCCATGAAGTCATAAAGGGTAGAAAGTCAAACTATGAATGCTCCCCCTACTGGTGGCAATTTCCAAACCAAATTACAATCCAATTACTGCAATGTAAAAATTTTAACATAAAAGATCATATACCATACTCAGATAGAGCATGCCAGACACATGAATAGTATGAATGGTATTACTAAAACAAAGACAGTATAAGCAGTAATAAAACATTGTTAGACCAAAAATATGGTTATAGCTATTGCAAGAAATCTTAATTTCAAACCTAACTTTAAAAATATGCTTTGTTAAAACTTGAGTGAGTTATAGACTTTTACCTATGAAGACCAGTTAAATTTCTATTCACCTCTAAAGACTCCTTCAAGTCCACAGCAGAAACTGTATCCTCCTCTTCATCATCAGTTAGCTGGTCCTGGGAACAGTAGTGTGTGCTATATGCAGAATGCTCTTCAATTGCTTCCAACCAATTCTAAAATAAGAAGTTATTAATATTTGCTTTGCATGCACTAACTAGAATGAAGCATAGTTCAATCCCCCGGCGTCCCATGTGGTTCCCAAAGCCAGGAGCGATAGCCATAGAGCCATAGCCAGAAGTAAGCCCTGAGCATCAGTGATCACCATAGAGAAGGAGAGATAGCACAGCAGTGGGGCATTTGCCATGCATGCGGCTAACCTGGGAGGGACCTGGTTCAATTTCCAGTATCCGATATGTCCCCCAGCCTGCCAGGCTCAATTTCTGAATGCAGAGCCAGGAGTAACCTGAGCGCTGCTGGTTACTCAATCAATCAATCAATAAAGATTTTTAAAAAGTCATCACCTTCATAACAACTACCTTAATTTCAAACATGTTTTCAAGATGCATGACTTCTATGTGTTTGTTTTTAAAAATCAAAGATTTCTTATTAGACATTTGCCCTAGAAAATAAAATACCAAAAACCTATACTACCTCTTCCTCATGTCTTACATTACTTTATAAAAATCTCATAATTTTTGGGGCCCGGGAGATAGCATGGAGGTAAGGCGTTTGCCTTTCATGCAAAAGGTCATCGGTTCAAATCCCGGTGCCCCATATGGTCCCCCGTGCCTGCCAGGAGCAATTTCTGAGCATGGAGCCAGGAGTGGCCCCTGAACACTGCCGGGTGTGACCCAAAAACCAAAAAAAAAAATCTCATAATTTTATAAGATGTTGGAAAAGTCACAAATTGGACTGCTTAGGGCTCTTAGCAGGCCAAAGTTAAGCACCCAGAAAATAGATCCACTTAACAACTTTCTTGTTTTTTAAGAAACAAAACAGGTCTGTTATTACTGTTTTGATATACAGGAATATGGACTCTTCATTAAATAAGCACCATGAATTTCTGGCATTTTAATCCAAATTTTCTTGCTTACTTCAGTCATTCAATTTCTCACAAAAGGCTGGATATAGACTAAATTGGAGATCACATGCGTTGGCATCTTGGTTCTGTCAGTTGAAAACTGTGGCCTTGTGAAACTTTCCTGACTTCTATTCCCTCTCACCTATCAAAAGGATGAGACTATTCATAGAAGTTTCACAAAACTAATAAGGACCCATGAATTTCCAATCAAAATAAAAAATAAAATTGCTGAGAAAAGTTACAAGTATATAGTGATAGAGACAATTAACTCAGTAAAATTTCAAGTATCATATTAAAAAGCACTGTATTACAAAAAAAGTAAAATTCATGGGTGTGGTTTATTTCTTTGACATTTTAGACCACCTGTGGCTGTGTTCAGAGCTTATTCCTGGTTCTGTTCACCCAGGGACCATTCCTGGCAGACTTGGGGGGCCATTTGGGGCTGCTGAAAATCAAACCCAGATCATTTGTGTACAAGTACCCATGTTCTGTACTATGTTCAAGCTCACATTTCAAATTTTTCGGAGCTGCCGGGGATCAAATCAAGGGTCTCACAAATAAGAAACATGCACTCCTACTGCTGTCACCAAAATCACCCATTTAAGTCAAAGATATTAAATCTCCTGAACCAGAGGAAGCTTTCAGTAGCAGTTATCTTGTATGGGAGGTGCAGGGTTCAATCCCCTCAATTACAGAAACAAGGAATTAAATGTTTCATCTCTATGTTTCTAAATGTTGTTTGAGTTTTATCCAAGATAAGTAAATATAAACAAATTACCTCTCTTGACAGTTGAAGGTTGTTCTTAGGAACCCTGAAGCCATGAATACTGTCATCAAAGCACTTAATGAAAAAAAGGCAGCTATCTGTAGATTTTACCTTGGAGATAAAAGAATCAGTAAGACTCTGCCACTAAGGCATAGAAAATAAAAGTTCATTTTTCTTATTAAGTTTTATTAGTATCTTATATATCTTAGATATTAGGTCCTTATCTGATGGGTACTGGGTGAATAATTTCTCCCATTCAGTGGGTGGCCTTTGTATTCTAGGCACTACTCCCTTTGAGGTGCAGAAGCTTCTCAGCTTAATATAGTCCCATCTGTTTGTGTCTGCTTCCACTTGTTTGGACTGTGCTGTTTCCTCCTTAAAGATGCATTTAGTCTCAATATCATGGAGTGTTTTACCTACATGTTCTTCTAGATACCTTATGATATGGATTAAAGGTCTTTAATCCATTTGGATTTGATGTACATGGTGTTAGAGAGAGGTCTGAGTTCACTTTTTTTGCATATGGCTGACCCATCAAAAAAAAAATAGGGAGAATAAATGAACAGACAATCCTTTAAAGAAGAAATACAGATGGCAAAAAAAAAAACATGAAAAATATGCTCCACATCACTAATCATCAGGGAGATGCAAATCAAAGCAGCAATGAGGTACCATTCCAAGCCACAGAGACTGTCATACATCACAAAAAATAAGAATAACCAGTGCTGGCAGGGATGTGGGGAGAAAAGATCTCTCATTTACTGCTGGTAGAAATAATGTCTAGTCCAGCCTTTAGAGAAAATAATATGAAAATTCTTCAAAAAAATGGAAATTGAGCTCCCATAAGATCTAGCAATTCTACTCCTAGGGATATACCCTAGGAATATAAAAACACAATACAAAACTACTTTCTGCACACCTATATTCATTCCAGCACTATTTACAACAGCCAGAATCTGGAAACAACCCAGATGCCCAACAACAAATGAATGGCTAAAGAAACGGTGGTACATATACACAATGGAATATTATGTAGCCATCAGGAGAGATGAAGTCATGAAATTTTTCCATAAATGGATACACATACTAACTCATCTCATAGAACCCCAAGATTTTACAAGGCAGTTTATTCAAATGCTTTAGAATCAGTTGCAGAACAAATTTCATAGTTTAAATAAAAGATGAGTATGTCATCCTACCGTGCACACTGCTTGAGTTAGATGCTTGCATCCCTGGCGATAAATATTATGGACAGCATCAAGCCTTTAAAATAAATATTAAATTTTAAAAAAGGCAAAAATAGAGGTAAATGAAAACATTTATCTTTTAAAATATAGATACTGAAATATACTCTGTGGTCAGGATGATAATACTTACTGTTTTCTATACCATGAAAGGACTCCATGTTCTAATACTACCCAGAATAAGTTCCAGCCAAAAAATCTTGAACTCTAAGGAAAAGAAATGAAAAACATTTTCCAAGTTGACAGCTCCAGATTCAATACTAATTAATTAACTAAAAGTTACATTAAATGGGGCCAGAGAGATAGCATGGAGGTAAGGCTTTTGCCTTTCATGCAGAAGGTCACTGGTTCAAATCCCAGCATCCCATATAGTACCCTGAGCCTGCCAGGAGCGATTTCTGAGCATGGAACCAGGAGTAACCCCTAAACGCTGCCGGGTGTGATCCAAAAAAACAAACAAAAAAAAGTTACATTAAGGGACCATAGTGACAGCACAGTGGGCGTTTGCCTTACACGCAGCTAAACAGGGATGAACCTGGCATCCCATATGGTCGATCCCCGGCAACCTATATGATTCTCCAAGACTGCCAGGCATGATTTCTGAGCTCAGAGCCAGGAGTAACCCCTAAGCCTTTCTGGGCGTGGCACCAAAACCAAAAACCAAAAATAAGTTAGTTAGATTACAACAATTTTATTTGAGTCTTTCATCCAAACCAAAGGTTCCTAAATTTATTTGATTTACTTAACCCCCCCCCACTTTCAAAAGAAAGCAAACAAATAGAAAATATCTCCATCAAGGGCTTCTACAGCCTAGTACAGGTGCTTGGTTTGTTCCAGTGACCTCATCTCAGGGGGCAGTAAAATCCATTTTAGAAAATACTGATAGTACTGAAGATAGGGCATTTGACTTGCACGTGGCCAACCCAAGTTCGATCCCCAGCATCCCATATGGTCCCTTGAATCCTACCAAGAGTAATTCCTAAGCACAAAGCTACGAGTAACCCCTGAGAGCTGCCAAGTGTG
>PVKC010014898.1:0-13857 GCA_004027635.1 Crocidura indochinensis | reverse complement strand
AAAAACGAACAGACAATGGAAAAAAGTCTAAGAATGGGAACAGATGAAAGTAGGAGTCTATGATAAGATCAACAGAAACAACTTAAGAATCATTGGAGTCCCAGAGACACAGGAAGAAAATTTCCAGGAAGAATCAACGGTCAAGAACATCATTCAAGAGAAACTTCCAGAACTAAAGAATATATGTGATCAAATCTTGCATGCCCGAAGAGTACCAACCAAAAGAAACCCCAGAAAAATTACCCCAAGACACATCCTAGTCACAATGAAGAATCCCACAGATAGAGACATAATTCTACAAACAGCAAGATCAAAAAAGGAAATTACATTCAAGGGAACATCCTTGAGAATTACAGCAGACCTGTCACCAGAAATACTCAAGGCCAGAAAACAGTGGTGGGATATTGTGACAAGACTGAATGAAATGAATGCTTCACCTAGAATACTGTACCCAGAAAAACTCACTTTCCGGTTTGATGGAAAAATACATGGTTTCACAGACAAAAAACAGCTCAGAAACTTTACAGACTCAAACCCACGCTTAGGAGAAAAACTGAAAAACCTAATTTAAGACAAGTCTAACCAAAAGGCACACCAAATTTCGATATAAAGATGGCATCAAATCCTAGGACAATTTTTTCTCACAATGTTAATGGACTAAATGCACCAGTTAAGAGACACAGAGTGGCTAAATGGATCAAAAAACTCAATCCAACTTTTTGCTGTCTACAAGAAATGCACCTGAATAGTCAGAACAAGCATAGACTCAAAATAAAAGGCTGGAGGAAAATTATCCAAGCAAACAACCCTCATAAAAAAGCTGGAGTGGCCATACTAATATCAGATAATGCAAACTTTATACTCAGGAAGGTTGTAAGGGACAAAGATGGACATTATATATTAATCAAGGGTATGTAGAGCAGGAAGAAATCACTCTTCTAAACATATATGCACCGAATAGGGTCCAGCAAAATATTTAATACAAATCTTGTCAAAGCTGAAAAATAACATCAACAACAACACAATAATTGTGAGGGACCTCAACACAGCTTTGTCAACAATGGATAGGTCAACCAGACTGAAACCCAACAAGAATATACTGGACCTGAGGACAGAAATGGAAGAAAGAGGCCTAGTGGATATATATAGGACACTCCATTCCCAGAAACCTGGATACACATTCTTCTCCAATGTACATGGAACATTCTCCAGGATAGACTACATGCTGGCACATAAAACATATCTTCAAAATATTAAGAGGATAGAAATTTTGCAGGCTACCTTTGCTGACCACAAGACTCTGAAATAATTTGTGAAATCCAAAGGAACAAAGAAGAAAAACTCTAACACCTGGAAGTTAAACAGCCTCATACTGAATAACCAGTGGGTCCGAGATGAAATAAAAAAGGAAATCAATATATTCCTGGAAACAAATGATAATGAAGGCACAAACTATCAGAACTTATGGGACACAGCAACAGCAGTACTGAGAGGAAAATTTATAGCTTTGAAAGCACATTTCAGGAAGGAAGAAGGGTCTTACCTGAGTAGCTTAATGATGCAGCTTATAGAACTAGAAAGTGCTCAACAAAAGGACCCAAAAATAGGGAGGCAGAAGGAAATAACAAAGCTGAGAGCAGAAATCAATGAAATGGAAACCCAAAAAACAATCAGAAAGATCAATGAAAGCAGAAGTTGGTTCTTTGAAATAATAAACAAGATTGATAGACCACTGGCAAAACTAACAAAGAAAGAGAGAGAAACTTGATAACTCGTATCAGGAATGAAAAAGGAGAGATCACTACTGGTATGGCAGAGATTCAAAGGGTAATCAGAAACTGCTTGGAGAAGCTCTACGCTACTAAAAATGAGAACCTGGAAGAAATGGATAAATTCTTGGACTATTACAATTTTCCACGGTTGAAAGAAGAGGATGTAGCATATCTAAACACCCCCATCACTATTGATGAAATTAAAACAGTAATCAAATGTCTGCCCAAAAACAAAAGCCCAGACCCAGATGGATTCACTAATGAATTCTTTCAAACTTTCCAGGAGGAACTACTACCAATCCTGGCATGACTCTTTCATGAAATCCAAAAAACGAAAATACTTCCAAACACCTTCTATGAAGCCAACATCAACTTGATACCCAAACAACACAGAGATGCAACGAAAAAAGGAAATTACAGACCAATATCGCTGATGAATGCAGATGCAATGATCCTCAACAAAATTCTGGCAAAGAGAATACAATGCCTCATTAAAAGATCATCCACTATGATCAAGTAATTTTCATCCCAGGAATGCAAGGCTGGTTTAACATCCGTCAATCTATCAACATAATGCACAACATCAACAACAAGAAAAATAGAAATCACATGATTATATCATAGATGCAGAGAAAGCATTTGATAAGGTTCAACACCATTCTTGAACAAAACTCTCAGCAAGATGGGAATGGAAGGAACCTTTCTCAATATACTTAAGGCCATCGACCACATGTCAGTGGCAAATATTATCCTCAATGGAGAAAAACTAAAAGCCTTCCCTCTAAATTCTGGCACAAGAAAAGGCTGTCCGCTCTCACCACTCCTATTCATCATAGCACTGGAAGTACTCGCTATAGCGATTAGGCAAGAGAAAGATATCAAGGGAATCCAGATAGGAAAGGAAGAAGTCAAGCTCTCACTTTTTGCAGATGACATGATACTCTACTCAGAAAACCCTAAAGACTCTACCATAAAGCTCCTTTAAACAATAGACTCATATAGCAAGGTGGCAGGCTAAAAAAACAGCACACAGAAATCAATGGCCTTTCTATACACCAATAATAATAAGGAAGAAATGGACATTAAGAAAACAACCCCATTCACAATAGTGCCACACAAACTCAAATATCTTGGAATCAACTTGACGAAAAATGTGAAGGACCTATACAAAGAAAACTATCAAACTCTGCTCCAGGAAATAAGAGAGGATACGCGGAAATGGAATCACATACCCTACTCATGTATTGGCAGGATTAACATCATCAAGATGGCAATACTACCCAAGGCATTATACAGATTTAATGCGATCCCTCTAAAGATACCCACGACATTCTTCAAAGAAGTGGATCAGGCACTTTTGAAATCCATTTGGAACAATAAGCACCCTAGAATAGTGAAAGCAATCATTGGGAAAAAGAACATGGAGGAATTACTTTCCCCAATTTCATACTTTACTACAAAGCAACAGTGATCAAAACAGCATGGTATTGGCATAAGGACAGGCCCTCAGATCAGTGGAATAGACTTGAATACTCAGAATGTGTTCCCCAGACATACAGTCACTGTATTTTCGATAAAGGGGCAAGAACTCCTAAATGGAGCAAAGAAAGCCTCTTCAACAAGTGATGTTGTCACAACTGGCTAGCCACTTGCTAAAAGTTGAAACTAGACCCCCAGCTAACATCATGTACGAAGATGAAATCCAAATGGATGAAAGATCTTGATATCAGACCTGAAACCATAAAATACATAGAACAACACGTAAACACTCCAGGACATTGAGGCTAAAAGCATATTCAAGGAGGAAAATGCACTCTCCAAGCAGGTGAAAGCAGATATTAACAGATGGGTGTATATTAAGCTGAGAAGCTTCTGCACCTCAAAGGAAATAGCGCCCAGGATACAAGAGCCTCCCACTGAGTGGGAGAAACTATTCACCCAATATCCATAAGATAAGGGGCTAATTTCCAAAATTTACAAGGCGCTGACAGAACTTTACAAGAAAATATCATCTAATCCTTTCAAAAAATGGTGAGAAGAAATGGACAGGCACTTTGACAAGGAAGAAATACATATGGCCAAAAGACACATGAAAAAATGCTCCACATCACTAATCATGAGAGAGATGCAAATCAGAACAACTATGAGGTACCACCTCACACCACAGAGAATGGCACACATCACAAAGAATGAAAACAAACAGTGTTGGCGGGGATGTTGAGAGAAAGGAACTCTTATCCACTGCTGGTGGGAATGCCGTGTAGTTCAACCTTTATGGAAAGCGATATGGAGATTCCTCCAGAAACTGGAAATCGAGCTCCCATACAATCCAGCTATACCACTCCTAGGAATATACCCTAGGCACACAAAAATACAATACAAACCCTCCTTCCTTACACCTATATTCACTGCAGCACTATTTACCATAGCAAGACTCTGGAAACAATCTAGATGTCCTTCAAAAAACGAATGGTTAAAGAAACTGTTGTACATATACACAATGGAATATTATGCAGCTGTCAGAAGAGATGAAGTCATGAAATTTTCCTACACACGGATGCACATGAAATCTATTATGCTGAGTGATATAAGTCAGAGAGAGATAGAGAAAAACACAGAATTGTCTGACTCATCTATTGGTTTTAAGAAAAATGAAATACATTCTTGCAATAATAATAATTTTCAGACACAAAAGAGAAAAGAGCTGGAAGTTCCTGCTCACCTCATGAAGCTCACCACAATGAGTGATGAGTTTACTTAGAGAAATAACTACATTTTGAACTGTCCTAATAATCAGAATATATGAGGGAAATGGAGAGCCTGTCCAGAGTAAGGGTGGGGGATGGGTGTGTTGAGGGAGATTTGGGACAATGGTGATGGGAACGTTGCACTGGTGATGGGTGGATGCTCTTTACATGACTGAAACCCAAACGCAATTATGTATGTAATCAAGGTGTTAAAAGAAAAAAAAAAAAGATAACAGAAAGAAAATAACCTTCAATTGTACCCGAAACTACTATTATTTCTCTAGGAATGTTCCAGAAAAACTCCTACAAGATAGGGGCAGGATTAGTATAACCTGCCTTGGTAGATATTGATTTAGCACCAAGAAAATATTTATAACATTATAAAATGGTTGATACATATATAGTACATATAGTACTTAGGTACATCGAAATTTATCTGCATCCATTTATTTTCAATACCAAGAAGGTAACCTAATATAAACTAACAACTTTGGGTGACATGTTAAAATAGGCTCAATCAGATATAACAAATGTCCCTGTTTGTGGGGGAATATTGATTATGGAGAAGACTGCACACTTAGGGAAGAGAGTTTAAGTATCTGTTTCTTCCTCTCAATTTTGCTGTGAATATAATATTGCTCTCAAAAGATAGAGTATGAAAATAAAAATATATAATACTTATTTTTTAACACCCTTCAAATAGAAAATTCACTTGATGTCACTGGAACATAAAATGTGTAACTTGGCTTAAAAATTTACATAACTGGGCCCGGGCGGTGGCACTGGAGATAAGGTGCTTGCGCTAACCTAGGACGGACCGCGGTTCGATCCCCCAGTTCCCCATATGGTCCCCTGTGCCTGCCAGGAGCGACTTCTGAGCGAATAGCCAGGAGTAACCCCTGAGCGTCACCGTGTGTGGGCCAAAAAATCAAAAAAAAATTTACATAACTACTGTAATTTCATTATTATTTATCCTGACAATAATTTTACATTTTTAATTGAATACAAGCCTTAAGGAATGCACTTATTTATGTTTTTTCAGTGTGTAAGTGAATCAGGATAATCAGTGAGTTTTTTTTTTTACTTTGTTAGTTATATTCTAAATCAGAATTAAAGTAAATTCCCATAACTTTTTTTTCAGGGGTGGAGGGCTGAGAGTACACATGAGTTAACCTGCCTCAAATCCATTAGATTGAAAGTCTATATAAACATAGAATTTGGATGACATTTCCTGAATGGTATTTAGAAAAATTTATGATGAGAGTTGGATGGGAGTTAGGATAAGGGTTAAGATTGGTAGGGCTGGTGCGGGCAACCCAGAAGTTTCTGCAGCCAAACTGGATGCTTCTAGAACATAGGCTATACTGCAATAAGGAAAGCTTACATTTGTTGAAGACAAATTTCTCCTTAAGTCAGTTTCTCCTGTAACATTTATTAACCTTTGCACTTATTTGTTCACAGGTAGTGTCAACATATGGAAACCCAAAAAGAAAAAGCCAAGTCATTCTCTTAAGAAAATGGTGGATTTCAGTGCTTAGTGATTTAATTTACTTCATTGGATTTCTGTCTTCTGTGGTGTGAGATGATACTTCATCATTGTTTGCATTTCATGTGCTTTTTGGCAATCTGTATTTCTTTGAGGGAATGTCTGTTCATGTTCAGTTTCAGCCTGCTTCAAGGGGTGACAGACAGTACAGTATTGAAGTCTCCTACTATTAATGTCTTATTAACTTATTAATGAGTTTCTGAGCTGTTGGTTATATTTAAAGCTATGTATCCTTCCTGCAGTTGAATCTGACTAAGTAAATGAATCTTGGCTAAGCACTCATTTTAGTTTTGTCACAATATCCCTCCAGAGTCTTTGGGCTGTGACAGTTTCTTGTGACAGATATGCTGTAAAACTTAAGAATGCTCTTTTGATTTTCCCTTTTCAATCTTGCTGCTTTTAGTATTGAATATTCCTATATGTGAGATTTGGCTTTGTGACTAGGATGTATGTGTATCGGGGTACATTTTTTGGTTTCTTCGGCTGGTGCTCTGTGGTCCTGCAAGATTAGTTTTCTGTACTCTTTAGCTCTGGGAGTTTCTCTGCAATGATATTCTTGACTTCTGATTCTTATTGGAGATTTTCTTACTAGGTTTCTGGGACTCCAATGATGCTTATTTTGTTTCTGTTTACTTTATCAAGGACTTTCATTTTAGCTTTTTCATATTTCTTGAGAATTTTTTTCATTGTCTGATAATTTTTAGGTATCTTTTCCAAATCTCTTTTGTTGTATAAAGGTGTTGCGCATCTCATCTTTAACTCACTGATTCTGTCCTCATCTGCTCTTATTCTATTGGAGAGGCTTTCCAGTGAGGTTTTCATTTCTCCTACCAAGTTTTTCTGTTATTTCAGTTTAGTTTTTTGCTTTCTACTTTCATGTCCTCTTGATTTTTATTTGTAGTTTGTTCAGTACATCCCATGCTCTTTGAGTTCTATGAGCTTCTTTCATTTCTCCTCTAAAGTACTTATTTGGGAGGCTAAATGGTAGCTGGCACTTTTCAGATCATCAGAGCTGCCATCTTAATTCTCTATGCATGGTGGAGGCCTGTGTTGTTTCCAAATGGTCACATTTGTAATATAGTGTTTTCTACCTATTGTGCTGGCAATCACTGACTAGTAAAAGTGCCTTTCCACACAGCAGAGAGTAGTGGCTTTGCTATTCTGGAGTGGAACCAGCTCACTTCTGTTGACCTTTAATCATTTGGTAGACTCCACTCTTACGGTGATTTGAGTCCTGGAGATGTGTTTCTGAGTGCTGCAGGCTAGATAAGATGGTAGCTGCATGGACATGTGTGCGACTGGTGGTAAGCAGGCTCTATCCTTTATGGGCACTGGAAAGAACTGGGCTCCACCTTTTGGGGGCAAAATCAGCTCACTTTCATTGACATGCATTCATTTGGCAGGTTCTACTCTTGGGATAATGTGGGTTTTGGCACTGCTGGATAATGTGAGCTAGGTGCTGCTGGTCAGTTTGAATGGTACCTATTTTTTTTTTTTTTTGGTTTTTGGGTCACACCCCGCAGTGCTCAGGGGTTACTCCTGGCTCCATGCTCAGAAATTGCTCCTGGCAGGCACGGGGGACCATATGGGGCACCGGGATTCGAACCGATGACCTTTTGCATGAAAGGTAAACGCCTTACCTCCATGCTATCTCCCGGGCCCCGAATGGTACCTATTTTAATGTCAATGTTTTGCTTTATATATTTGATTCCTCATTCAGGATTACCTGATTACTCCTCAAGATTTTGGCTCCCTAATTTCTTCCTCCATCAGTTTGTGGACCTGGAATATGGTAGGTGGGTATGGCTATTTTGCAAATATCCCAATGGAATCAAATAACCAGATTAGTCTTTGGACCTGGGTTTTTACTAAAGAATTTTCTTTTTACTGAAAATTGCTCCTATTTTTTCAGCCCATTGAAGAAGTAGAGATAAATAATATAGTTCTCCTATCTGCTTATGGAATTCTTCTGTAATAACTTGCATCTATTTTTTTTATTAAAACAACATTCCATGTATAGCATTATATAATTTTCTGATGTCACATTTGTATGCTTTTTCCCCTTTAACTCATTGTAAGACTGTAATTTTAGGCTAAAATAGTATAGTATAGGAACTTTAATGATAATTCAAGTTATTTTATTGGCCCTGATATATGAATTATATGAATACACACATATGAAACACCTGTCAAGGGGTTTCCCAAGTGTAGAGACAAGAATAATTCCTGAGCACTGCCAGATATGAACTTAAAACAAAAAAGACTAACTTTGGAGGGGAAAATTCATTTTTGATCTCCTTTGTATCCTTCAGCATAGAGTTCTGAGACTTGTTCAGAGGACTCATCAATCAACATTGCTTAAAATAGATTAAAAATAAGAGAAATCTCATACCCTTCATTTTCCCCAGCCATATATTATTATACATGATTTCAAACCAGAGTGAAGACCCTTGAAGAAAGTGAATCATAAGCTGAATGGATAAATAAACCTGCACAAAATTACATGCATTTAAGAAGCTGAGATTTCAGTAAAACTACTCAAGGTAATTACTAATATATAATGATGTGCCACAGTAGTGGAGTTACATAATGTGACAGAAAAAGTATTTACACTAGAGGCTGTATTCTGAAATTTGATATTAAGTTCAATTACAAACTGATAAAATTTTAAAACATTATCAGAAACTGTCACTCTTTAATCTTTTTTCCTATTCAAACTCACTTTTATTGTTATGTACTTTTCTCCAACATAGTGTGGAAAGAAGAAAAATTAACAGTTAAAATATTATTTAACCTAGACTTTTCAATACATTTTATAGTTTCTATATGACTACATGGGAAGAAATTCATTGCTGCCTTCCATACCAAATCTTTACACAAGTAAATTGAGGTTGTAGAATACTAGAACTCTTACATCTGTTAGGGAAACAGCACTTTCCAAGTGCTACATATTGTTTTAAAGAGTCTATCTAAATAATTTCATTTAATTCTTTTAAATTCCTGTGAGGTAGGTCTATTCTTTCTATATTATGGGTGGAAAAACTGAAGCAATGAGAATTAAATTATTTTACGGAATTATATGATTACTTTTGCAGTGCCAAGGATTAAACTTGGGGCTTCAACAACTGAAGGAAATAGGCTCTATTCTTGATCTTGAGAATTTAGTCATGTACTAAACAATGCTATAAAATAAGGAAATTAAGAGCTGGCTGCTAATCTTGGGTATTCTACGGTTTAAAACCTTTATATTTACTTTAAATTTTATCTTATTGAAACAATTTTGATATACAGAGTCCTTCATATTAGAACTTCAGATATATTATGAGCCTTTCCAACTACTAGTGTCAACCCCCCTCTACCAATAGACCCAGAGTGTATCCTGTATCACTGATTTTTGCTCCTGCCTGTCAATATAACAGGCCCCCTTAATTTTAGATGATTAAAGTTATGTTTCTTTTCTTTATTTGCTTGTTTGTTTTCGGGTCACACCCAGCACTCAGGGGTTACTCCTGGCTCTACGCTCAGAAATCGCTCCTGGCAGACTCTCATGACCATATGAGATGCCAGGATTCGAACCACCATCCTTTTGCATGCAAGGCAAATGTCCTACCTTCATGCTATGTCTCCAGCTCCAAAGTTAGGTTTCTTCATTCAATTATCATTGACTTTGGCTTGAATATTTAGTTTTGTCCTTATTTTTTCACAAAAGCATTGAGACCACTTGGCCTCTGGCCTCCAGGTTTTCTTTTTTATCTTCTTAGTTTTATAGAAAATGTTGGCATTGTGGTAAAATAAAGTAATCTGTGTTCCAAGGTTCTATAAAAAAGTCAGGTGGCCCAATTTAAAAGATAAAAGATAAAATAAAAAATAAAAAAGATGTGTGTGGCAGTTTTTTTGTTTGTTTTTGAGCTTTTTCATAGGCACACCAAAATAGAAAGAAAAAAAACCTTTGGCTTAAAAACAGGGAGACCAATCCCATAAAGCATCCTTGCATAAGAGCAACTACAGGCTCTGAGCATACTAAATTTTCAAACCCCAAAGTCTTTCTCTGTGATCCCAGTAAAAGTTATTCACAATCATAGTTGTCAGGTCAGGTATATTTAGAGATCCTGGATTTGGTACAGATTCTATGTTGAAGTCAGAGTAACACGGACCATCTTCTGGTTTCATCTCACCATTAGGTGTCAATACAGAGAACCCTGTTCTAAAAGCAGGTTGTTGCTGTTACCAAGTAATCAGGGTGTCATATGAACCCATTATGGCTCAAGTCAATGTCAGGGCAGCTTTAGGGCCTTCTCTGAAGTCTAATTCCTGGTGCTGGTGTAGAAAATTGTGCTGGTTCCATAGATGGGATTCAAAGTTCAGTGGGAAATGGCCAATATCTGATCTTCTGACTCCTATGCCAAGTCATTATGGCAAGTGGTCAGGTTGTAAGACCCCACTGCAATGTATAATTTATGTGTTCCTATCCCTATTAGTTAAGAACTTCTTTCTTTATATATTTCCTTATTTTCTGGTTTTGTTTGTGTTTGGGGGTCACACCAGGTGACACTCAGTGGTTACTGCTGGTTATGCACTCAGAAATCACTCCTGGCTTGGGGAACCATATGGGATACAGGGTATCGAACTGAGGTCTGTTCTGGGTCAGTCACATGCAAGCCAAATGCCCTACCACTGCACTATCGCTCTGGACCCAATATTTCCCCATTTTAATTGGCCTATGCAAAAAGGAACAATGCCATATGGTACTACTGGTGCATATAAAAACCTCCATATTTTAACCAAAATACATTTTTGCCTTCTTTGTGAGTAAAACTATCAATAGAATATAAAACATTATCAAAAAATTTTCTCTTTCTTGATCTACTAAATATCTTTTTCTGGAGAGCTATAGATACTGATCTGCTTTATTTATTTATTTATTTTTTTATTTATTGTTTTTTAGTTTGTCATAGCTTTTTTGAGCCTACTTGTCTCTAAACTTCAAGAGTCTCATCTGAGACTACCCGTAGTTCAGCTACCTAATTTCTATGGGTTACACATTCTTGAGAATTTAGAGATTTGTAGAAGAAATGTTCTTCAACGTTCACGTTCTTTGATTACTGGGTGGGTGTTGGTGCTTGGATTTTTTGTCACACTTGGTGCTCAGGGATTACTCCTGGCTATGCACTAAGAGATCATGACTGATAAGTTTTGGGGACCATATGGGATGCCAGAGATTCAACTTGGATTAGTCGCATGCAAGACAAGTGCCCCATATACTGCATAGTCTCTCTAGCTGTAACTCCAAGTATTTTTTACCCCTCTCTCCCAACGTCTTCTGACAATGACCAACAACCCTTTCTTACCTACCTTTAAGCCAAGTTCTAGTTCCCGTAGTGAGCGCTGTATTTCTCTGGTGAGTAAATTCATCCGTTCACACTCCTGAAATGCAACCACAATGTAAGGGGTGCGTTCCTCCACTTTGGCCATCAGCTCTGAGATATTAAATTCTTCTGTTAGCCGCTCCAGTAATTCTTCTAGGAGAATTTTGACCTGTTCCATAACAGAAAACATAGGGTGAAGGATGGGGTCTGATTTTCTAGATGTATTTAATTACCTTGCAACATTGCACTACAGAGCCAATCATTCCTGAGGTGCCAGAATTGAATCCAGTGTCTTACACATATAAGAACATTGCCTTATATATTAAACTTTAGGTCAACTGAGCCAATTTTGAGGAACAAACACATGTTTTCTGAAAAACAAAACAAAACAAAACAAAAACAAACAAACAAACAAAAAAACAACTGACCAGATCCCTCTGAATACTTCAACGAACACAGATGCCTTTTCAAAAAAAAAAAATAGAAGTTGGAAAAAATTAGAAATGTATATTGTTGTTGAAATTCAACAAGAAAGATAAAGAACATACTTGATTTTAGAGTTTTAAATATTTTTTGGCTATGTGATGCTAAGTTGATAAACAGTGATGTATGAATAAGCCTTTTCTTAAACATATTTCTTTTATTTTTTATTTATTTTTATTTTTTTGGTTTTTGGGCCACACCCGGTGACGCTCAGGGGTTACTCCTGGCTATTCGCTCAGAAGTCGCTCCTGGCAGGCACGGGGAACCATATGGGGAACCAAGGATCGAACCGCAGTCTGTCCTAGGTTAGCGCAGGCAAGGCAGGCACCTTACCTCCAGCGCCACCGCCCAGCCCCAAACATATTTCTTTTATATAAAACATTACATTTACATAAAAACATTTATTTTACATAACAGGGAAGGTAGAACAATCACATCACTCTTCTGGAAAATAAAAACGTAGGATTAAATACTGGGTTATTTAAGGGAAAGCATTTGGAAACTAAATCTGACATTTTGAAGTAAATAAACTCAGGTTGACAGGAAAGAAAAATGAAAAAAAATACAGGCATAATTAAACATGGGAGAGACAAAGCTAAAGGAGGGAGGAAATTAGTGACTGAGTGTAAATTCTTGGAGTGGATGGGTAGATAGCATTTCTTAAAAAAAAACCTCTTCATCCTTTCTTTACACTTCTAATAGTATGTCACAATCTTCATTCATGAGTATTTCTTTCCCACAATTTTTGGGTAATTTTGCTAGATGCAGACTCCCATTTTTCAAATTTGAACAATCAATTTACTCTTCCTGGTAGTATGAACACTTAAATATTAAAGTTAGAATTTAGACATATAAATTTGCAGGAGCTAATGACAGAATAGAAGTTTCTTGAAAGTATTTGCTTTCTTTTTCTCTTCGAAGCACTAAAGCTTGGGTTTCAAGCACTTCTTGGTTTAATTTATTTGATACAGTGAGCTATTTCTTACTTCAGTTAAATTTGTCTGCTATTTTCAGGGAAAGAACCTGATCATTTAATAGTTTGATTATGTATACGCTACTCATATTAATGTAAGTATATTATATCACAACTTCCTTCCTCCCTCCCTTCCTTTCTTCCCCCTTCCTCCCTCCCTTCCTCCCTTCTTCCCTCCCTCCATTCAGTCCTCCCATCCTCCTTTTCTCCCTTCCATCCTCACTCTTTTACTCCCTTCATTCTTTCACTCCTCCTGCCCTTCCTCACTCTCTTCTTTTCCCTCCCTTCCTTTCTTCCTTCACTCGCCTTTCCTCTCTCCCTTCATTTTTCTCCCTCACCCTTCCCTTCCTACCTACATTCATCCCTCACTCCAGCCCTCCCTTCCTCCCTCCCATCCTCTCTCCTTTCCTGCCTCTCTTCCTCCCTCCCTTACAACCTCCCTTCCTCCACTCCTTCCTCCCTTTCTCCCTCCCTTCCTTTCTCCTTCCTTCCTAACTCCCTCCCTTCCTTCTTCCCTTTCTTCCTTCTCCCCCTCCTTCTCTCTCCCTTCATCTCTCTCTTCCTCCCTGCATTCCTCTCTCCCTCCTTTCTTCCCTTACTCCCTCCCTCTCTCCTTTTATCCCTCCCTCCCTTCCTCCCTCCCTGCTTTATTTCCTCCCTCCCTTGGTTCCTTCCTTCCTTCCTTTTTCTTCCTTCTTCCCTTTCTCTCTCCTTCATTTCCCTTCCCTTCCTTCCTTTCTCCTCCCCTTTTCTTTCCTCCTGCCTTCCCTCCCCTTCCTATTTTCCTTCCTTCCTCCCTTCCTTTTTCTTCCTTCTTCCTCCCTTTCTCCCTCCTTCGTTTCCCTTCCCTTCCTTTCTCCTCCCCTTTTCTTTCCTCCTGCCTTCCCTCCCTTCCTTCCTATTTTCCTTCTTCTTCCCTCCCTCCCTTTCTTTTTCCTTCCTTCCCTCTGTCCCTCCCTCCCCCTCATCC
>PVKC010014897.1:0-21847 GCA_004027635.1 Crocidura indochinensis | reverse complement strand
ATACAAAAAGCCCATAACTAGAAAGGCTGGAAAGATCTTACTGGGGTTAAGGCATATGCTTTGCAGAAAGCAAACCCTAGTTTGGCTCCCAGTATTCCATGGTCCCACAAACATCAATGAGTGAAGCTCTGGAGATTTGACCATACCTAAATAAGGAATGTAATCTCAGGCACCCACAGGGCCTAAGGAGCATGGCATCTCTTTGGGCACTCACATCGAACCATAACCCAGTTGTCTAAGAACAGTTGGGAGGAGTTTACAGGCCTCAATTAATAGCAAATGCAACAGACTTTAGAAAATAAACTATTTTTGTAAATAAAAAGTTTATTTTGTAATTTAGAAGAGACCAAGTCATCAGGAGGACTTAATAGTTTTGTGATTCATAAAGTTTCTAGATTCAGAAACAATATTAGATAGAAATAAAAGTTGAAAGACTAGATAAGTCTACAATTAAAGTAAGACATTCCAACAGCACTCTCTTAATAATTTATGACAGAAAATTGGCAATGACTTAGTAAATTCAAACACAATTAGCCAATTTGACCTAACTGACACTCATAGATCACGTCACCCAGCAACATCACAATACAAATTCTTTTGAAGTATGCACAGAACTTAATACTAAGACAAACTGTATTTTGTGCTATAAACAAGCTTCAACAAATTAAAAGACTTTAAATCATGCAAAGAGTGTTCTCTCACCACAATGGAATTAAATTATAAATCAATAACAGAAAGATACATGGAAATTCACCAAAATTTAGAAATGACATAATAATCTTGAAGTAATCTAGTCAAATAAGTAATCAAGAGAGAAAGCAGAAAGTCATCCTAACTACAAGAAAATTGCACTATAGCAGACCTAAAATGTGAATGATACCAATAAAATCATACTTAGAGGAGAATTAATAGCATTTAACACCTTTATGTGTGTGTGAAGGAATGTCTGACCACTGACTATGACTTTCACCTCAAAATTAACCAGAAATAAGTCAATTAGATATAAAATCTGCAAAAGAAAACAAATAATAAAGAGTAGAAGTCAATAAGATTTACTATCTATATCACAAAAGACAAGAAATCAAAATTAATTTAGTAAAATAGGTCTAACAGATTAGAATTTCAACTATGTGTAAAGTAACTTGGAGAGATGAAATAAATATCATTTGATTTAAGAGAAGATATAAACAACTCAAAAAAGGGAGCCAAGGGTATTAGCTTAAAATCATACACATTGCTTCTCTTATTTAATGGAAGATGGCTGAAGGACAGCAGAAGTTTGGAAAGTGAACACATTTTAAGGTACTTTTCAAGGATAAGAATTTTTGTAGCCCAGCAGCTAAAATTTACAAAACTGCAGGAGTTCTGCAGGGAAAGTTTTTTTACATTCCTTAGCCCCATTGCAATGACAAAACAACTTCATGGCTTCTTTTTAAAAACCCTTAGTATTCTGGGCCAGAGAGATAGCACAACAGTAGGACATTTGCCTTGCAAGCAAACACACACACACACACACACACACACACACACACACACACACACACACGCCACTTTAGTATTTAATGCTATTTCTCTTTGCTTTTTCTCAATTTAGATAAATGGAACAAATTTAACATAATTTATTCTTCCCAAGTTCCACCTACCCCAATGGTTTATAATATCAAAAGATAAAAACATATATACAATGTAGCAATCATTCCCAGATCATGTATTCTTGGCAGGACTCATGAGAATAAATTCTGTGTGAACATAAATAAAGTCTTGATTGTAACTATGAAATACAGCCCTGAGACCTATCATCTGTCCCATCTCCCATCTCAGACCCCTACATCGAGCTACCAATGTTTTAGGCAGTGGGCAAGGAGATGGATTTTTTTTCCTGGGCTTAACCTTTGTGGAACAGTCACTAAGAAGCTTGGCAGACCGACCCTGTTTTACAGATGAAGAAGTAAGTCAAAAAAATCAATTTGTCCAGTGGATTCTCCCCATAGGAGACTTGAGGCTTAAACTACAGATCTTGAAAAGCGACAACACACAATTTATTATTCAATTGTTGAAACAAAGGCTCCCTGAAATCAGCAATATCCTGACATCACAGCAGGGAGATACAAAAGAGGAAAGAAGGAAAGAAAGAGAAAAAGCAAAAGTTGGGAGATCTGTTGTGTGAAAATCAATCAGCAAGCAACAATTAAAGACAAAAATAATATAAAGTGAGAAGGAAAAGGCTTAAAGGAGTAATGCTGAACACAGAACCCCTGGAACAAAAACATTCTAGTTTTCAATCTGCAGTGAGTTTAAGTTATCATGTACCTGGAAAAAGTCAAGGAAAAACACACCCAGTGGATGAACGCTAAGGTAAGGATGAGAACTTCGCTTCCCAAAGTACAGATATCAAAAATTGTATCTAAAAGTCTCCAATGTCTGCACCAGGAAACAAGATGAACGATTCTGATTTGGAGATATTTTGATTTATTTTTTTTAATTTTGGGGGCCTTGGGGGGTGAAGGGCCACATCCAGTGACACTCAGGGGTTACTCCTGGCTCTGTGCTCAGAAATTGCTGCTGGCTTGGGGGACCATATGGGACGCTGGGGGATCTAACTGTAGTCCGTCTTAGTTCAGCTGAGTGCAAGGCAAGCACTCTACTGCTGTGCCACCACTCTGGCCTTGTGATTTGGGAATATTTTCTGACTGTATAAGGGAAAGGAAAGGAAATAGACAAGAACTTCTGATTGCAAGAGACCAAAATCCTTGAGTGGCCATCAGGACACAGAGCTCTCTTTTCAGGTTGCATCCAGACAATCTGATTTAAATCCATCTTTCAATCTTTGTTATTTACGAAGCACAGATTATTCTCCTTTTCTGAACCCAATATCACAAATAAATATCATTCCACTGCAAGTATGGTAGGAATTCCAGGCCATCCCAGCTGACATGGGATGGCAAGTTCTGATTCACCACAATGCATTGTTTCTTTGTAGCTGATGCTGGGAATCTCAGATGAGTGATGTGGCATTCCAGGCCAATAAATCCTGGAAGTTCAGGGTGTTGACCCCCATCACACTCAGTCATTCTCCCACGGAAAACTTTCCTCAAGATCATGAGTAGAACCAAGGATTCCAGTGTGGAAAAGCTACCTGAGAAATTCCATTGTTTTCTGAAAAAGTCCAAGCTGTTTCAACACTGCAGCTGCCTGCCAGGATAACGTACAGGAGGAGCTCAGAAGGTGGGGAAGGGATATTGTCCGTCCTTTATTGTCCTTTATGGGCTATAACAAAGACTTCATCCAGCTGGTGGGTGGCAGAGAGCATGGTGCTCTGAAATCCCTCACTTTGGGTCTATTATGTGATTCTCAGAAAGGAAGCTGGGCGACATCAATACATCCTCTGTGTACACGTCAAATGACATGTGACGTTGGTTCTTCAGGGCTGTTTTTAGAGGGGATATTCCAGTCATATGAATTTGACATGATTTTGGCGTGGTGCCTGGACAGAATGCAATGTAGGCATAATTCGATCTTCCTGTCATTGTCTATTTAACTTGGCAATCCAGACTAATTTTTTCCTGTGAAGTGAGCCCAGGACGTCACCAGGACAGTGCTCGGGTTAATTAATGAGGCATAATAATACACATAATAAAAGCTTATGATCTGAGCTCTCTTCCCACTGTTTTCCTCTCCCTTTTCCATAGAGAAAGGCTGGTCTCACCGGAATCTGTGAGTCACGTTTCGTCAAACGAGTCCCTCTCATTGTAAACAACTTCAAGGGGAAAATAATAACTGGAAAACCATCTGTTTGATTGAGTCCTTGACTTTTTTTTTCATTTCCCTTCATTGCATGTTAAAGGAAGTAAATAGGAAAAAAATTCTAATTATATTGCTGTTTACTGATGACAGGATACGTTTTTATTGTTTTTATTTTAAATACAGTTCTAATCTCCATCCAAAGCTTTTATTATCTTTATGCTTCTTCCTAACCCCCGCTTCTTTTTCTTTTTTCTTGGTAGCTAATTCTCAGCTAATTTTAGCCTATTCTAAGTATTGTTTTATTCTTTATATGCCTCGGACGCTATGGAATATTTCCTTTCATGGTGCCAATGGCAAGTCCATTGAATATAATAGATGTAGTGTGATTTGAGTTCTATCAATTTCATCTGTGATGACTGAGTTTGGACAACTCATTGAACAGTCTTTCCTAATAGAAAAATGTGGATTCAACAATTTATTGTCTATTAATAGTTAAGAGCTGTGTGTGCACCAAACACTGGATCTTGTCCAACATTAGGCATCACTGCTAGGATAAAGTGAGTTAGAGTTCAAGAGAGTTCTTTGTAGATAACAAAGTGATGACTAAATTTTAGACATATAAAGGTTATTATTACAGGAAGGCAACCGAGACTTGAAATGACTCTTTTTGACCTGAAGGATCATTCAAAGTTGGACAAAGAAATGACAGTGTACCCAGAAAATCTGGGACTTACTTGTTCTGTACCTAATCATGTTTTGGAAAGAAGAAAGAAACAAGCACCTGTATTGGGATCCCATAAAATGATGCCTTTTGGCTACTGTCATTGAGCACATGATTTCTTTCCATCAAAAACTGCTTGATTTCACAAATGCAATTTTTTTTTTTTGGTTTTTGGGTCACACCCGGCAGTGCTCAGGGGTTACTCCTGGCTCCATGCTCAGAAATTGCTCCTGGCAGGCACGGGGGACCATATGGGGCACCAGGATTCGAACCGATGACCTTTTGCATGAAAGGCAAATGCCTTACCTCCATGTTATCTCCCGGGCCCCCAAATGCAATTTTTTTCTAAAGCTTAATGTCATTCTTGTTGAATGTCAAAATTTGTCTAAAGCAACTTTGATGAAAAGACAACACTAATAATTTTTTTTTATCTTTTTGGGTCACACCCGGCAGTGCTCAAGGAGTTACTCCTGGCTCCATGCTCAGAAATTGCTCCTGGCAGGCACGGGGGACCATATGGGGACACTGGGATTTGAACCGATGACCTTTTGCATGAAAGGCAAATGCCTTACCTCCATTCTATCTCCCGGACCCCAAGACAACACTAACAAGCACTAATACTGTGATGTCTAGTGCATGAGGATATGCCTTGAGAATATGATTGGCTCTGCCCAAAGTTTAGAAATTAAGGTCATTTTAGAACAAGAGGTTTGGACCGGATGGGTACATTCCACATGAGTCATTGACAATGAAGTCATAATCCAACTTTTAGTCTGACCAACTTCTTCAAAACTTAGTACATCCGGAAACCACAGTAGTCATCAAAGGGACAGTTTGGACTGTTATCATGCTGCACATTGTCACTGAAGTAATTTTCTTACATTAAGTTTATAGTATTATCAGTTATACTCCTATAAATCTATTTTACTACTTCTAAAGAGTTCTAACAATGTTTGCAATATTTTGTTTGTTTAGATTTGTAATTTTTTTGGAGGGGCACATCTGGTAACTCTTGGGTTACTCCTGCCTATACACTCAAACTTCACTCTAGGTAGGCTTGGGTGAACAAATGGAATGCCAAAGATCTAACCCAGGATGTCTACATGCAAAGCAAATATACTACACACTGTGCTATCACTCTGGTCCCAGGTTTTTAATTATTTTTATTGATTGAATTTCTTGGTTGACAATACTATTAATAATGGTTTCTCATGCTCATAATTGCAATACCACTCCATCATTAGTGTATCTATTTTCTCTTCCATGGGTCCCCAACCTCCTCACTCAAACCTCCCAAACTAGTTATATCTAGTTATTTTATTATATTGCCTTTGGACTTTTGTTGATACCTTGTGGTGCATCTCGTAAGTACCATTATTTATTTTCTTCTAACTGACTTCACTCAGTATGACTTTCTCTAACTCCATTCATGTTTACAAATTACAAGATTTTTGTTCTTTCTTAGAGATATGTAATATTCCAATATGTGCATATAACACAAATTCTTGATCCATTTATCCTTATTTTTGGCATTTGTGCTGTTTCCATATCTTGGCTGTTGTACTAAGTAATGCTTTCCAACAACATCTGAGATGTATTTTATAGCACATAAAATTTTAAATTAAATTTAATGGAAATTATTTTAAAGAATTCAATCATTAAGATGTAGTTACCAGAGAAAAAGAAAACTGAATAGCATTAGAATAGTATATAATAAATATATATAATAGAATTAAGACTCAATGTGACTCATCTAATTCAAAAGACTATGACATAAATGAGACACGGTGATTATCATCTAAATTTACAATTTTAGACAAAAGTGACCCACAAAAACTCTAAGGTGTACAATAAGAATTAAAAAATCAGGACAAACTAAAAAAAAAAAAAAAAACAAAAACCAGGGCTATAGTGGTAGCACAGTGGTAGGGCATTTGCCTTGCATGCTGACACAGGACAAATGCATGGCATTCCATATGGTCCCCAAAGCAGGAGTGATTTCTGAACACAGAGCCAGGAGTAACCACTGAGAGCCTGAGGTGTGCCTGAGTAACCCCTGAGAGCCTGAGGTGTGTCCCCCACAAATAAACACTAAAAATTCAGGACAGAAAATGCAACATAATGTTGCGTGGCAAAAGGAATGAGAACAAAAGATAAATCAAAGAACTAGTTAAGAAAACTGTAGTTTGAGGCCAAGACAAAATACAAAATATATTAGTTTATAATCATTAAAAATTGTTTTGGGGGCAAGAGAAATAATACAATGGGTAAATCAATTGCCTTGCACACAGCACACCAGAGTTCAATCATTGGCATGGCAAATGGTCTCCCAAGATTGCCATGAATGTTCTCTGAACTCATATCCAGGAATATGCCCGAGTGTAACCAGGTGTGACCTAAAAACAATACCAAACAATGTTTTGCAAGTGGCACTTAGGCATGATCTCATTATTCTACCTTCTCTTTCTTGGATTTATCTAAAAAATTAGGGGATGAATAAAACATCCTACTGACTGACTTTTCCGTGTACATTCTAGTATTTTCAAAACCACTAAACACAAATGATTTAAATGACAAAGATATAGAAGCATTTAAGGAAAGCCAAATAAAAGTTGAATTCTTTATGGAACTAGAAGTCATTTTTCTTGAACTATTTTTTGTTCTTCTCTTTCAATTTTGTTCCTTCTTAACCAATATCTACACCCAAACTTGTAGTCATGATTCCTGACAGCAATCCAACCTTTGGAATAGAGTTGATTGTTCTTTTGTAACCTTGTTCAGGGTCTTACACAGCCTGCTTCCCATGTAGTCAGATTGTACCCACAACTCAGTGACACCCACACCATCTTTTCATTTCTGCCACTTTCCTTGCTTTGGTCTCCTTGACTATTTGATATTCTGGCTTTTCCTTCCAGCTCTGTATTCTGCTTAAAATCACAGATTTGGTGATTGTCAGCACTTCCTCCCATCTAGTTAGTCTCACCAAATTCTTCCCTTTTCATTTCCTCATTTGGTAGACTCCTCATTAAGAGAGCCTTCTATCACCAATGTAAGTTTACATCAAACATGCTCATTTCTCATCCACTCTGTATACAGAAAAAGGATTGATCCCTTTCAGATCCACATTCTATCTTCAAGGAACATGCTGAGGATTCTCTAGTTCCTATCATGCTTGGTTTTAAACGAATTTTTAACAAGAGGGTCAAGAAATCTGCTTTCGGGGCCGGGTGGTGGCACTGGAGGTAAGGTGCCTGCCTTGCCTGTGCTAGCCTAGGATGGACCACGGTTCGATCCCCCGGTTTCCCATATGGTCCCCCAAGCCAGGAGCAACTTCTGAGCACATAGCTAGGAACATCCTGGCACACACCTCTGAGCATCACTGGGTGTGGCCCAAAAACAAACAAAAAAAAAAAGAAATCTGCTTTCATGGGTATCATTTTAAGTAAGGGAAAGAGATATTAAGTAATTAAAGATATTATATAAGATAATTTCACATTCTCATTTATAGAATAGAAGCAATTGCTATAAATCAAGAACAGTCAATAATCTGATTCTACATAAATTCTTTTAGATTTTTACTATCCTAAATAGTAATGATCTCATATCTCTGTAGAACAACTACATAAAATAGAGATAATTATTACTCCCATTTTCACGAGAAAACTGAAGCTCATCAAAATTAAAAAACTTCCCCCAAAGATCTCATGGCTACTAAATATACTAAATATTGATATCAGATTTGAGATCAGTTTGACCCTAGAATCTGTTCAGTAAGTCCACCAGGTAAAGAAGGACTGGCTTGAAAGAATGTATATGAACCAACCCCTCAAAGCAATACAGAGAAGAAAAAATGTTCTTGACTTATCTGTAGTCAAGTAACATATTTCTTGGCAACTTGGTTTGTCCTAAGAAATCCCAAAAGTTAATTACACTGCAACCCCTTAACTTCTACAATTTCATGCAAGTCTCATTTTTTTTCCCTATGAATTCTGACTCAAAGAAACAATGATTAAACAATTGGTTCTAGGACATCTTAAGGATAGAGCTTTTGAATCGCTAAAGGTTTTCTTTAATGTGCTAAAACCCCAAGGTCCATGTAAGCTTTAGAAAAGACTAGAATAATAAAGCTACCTTCACTGAAGTAAACATTTTTGTTTAGCATGTCTTTGGCAGCAAGACTAGGCTATTTAATAACTACATAATTTATTATTAACCTCAAGATTAAGGACACCTGAAAACATTGCTTTCACTTGTTCCGTAAATTAGCCAGGGGCAAATCAGGGATTTTGCCAAAGAAGACAATAGGGGAAAAATCTACTGGAAAATAATAAGGTTGTGGATGAGTCAAATTGAAACCATTCTATTGTCCTCAGAAGTGATTTAGACAAAGAAATAAAATAGTTACTGCTGCTTGGAGCCATGGCAAGCTCTCAGAAAATACAGAAGGCAAAATGCCAAAACCTTAATCAGTCACTAGGGGCTTCAGGGAGTGCTGGGGAGAAGCAAGAACCAGCTGACCCTGAAGAAAAGCTGACAATCACGCAAGAAGAGGGAGAGAAGAATGTGACATCTGCTGTGACTTCTGCCTGCCAAATCCTCAAATGAAACAATATTCCCCACTTGTAAGGACTGATCCCTAATCACTTTGGCAGAAGGCCACAAGGGATGGTATTCTGTTTCTCAATGGCAAGACCAGTAAAGACTGACTTGACTGGGGACTCCATGGAGATAGGTTGTCACCAAGGTGACCACATACCTTGGGTTCAGCATAACAAAGTGATATGTTAATTCTTGGATTCATGAAGATACAAACAATGGTGATGTAAATATTTTTAACATAATTTTTAATGTCCTCATCTTATAGTAAGGCTATGAAGTCAGACATCAATCTATCTCTCCTTTGATAACCATCAATAAGAACATCAGGGAACAGAATGATAATAAAGAGGGTCCTTGCCTTGCATGCAACTGTCCTGGGTTCAATTCTCCTGCAACCCCATATGTCCCCTGAACCTGCCAGGAGTGAATCTAGCTAGATCCCAGAGCCAGGAATAAGCTGAGTGCCACTAGGTGTGACTCCCCAAAGCAACAAAAACAAAAACAAAACAAAAAAAAGGACTGTACAAAAATTGTCAGAACCCATCACCTTCCTCCCCTCCCTTCAGTTTGGATGGGAAGGTTGAAATGGGAATTCTCATTTGGGCAGTCAGTTTCTGTAGTTGCTGCAGTGAATCCTCTTGGTCAATTAAGTTCTCATTATTCTGAATATTACCATTGCCTTTCAATAAAGTAATCCAGATGCAAGTTCTGACGATGCTGTATTTTGTTTAATAATGTGCCATGGGGGATGGGGTTCTAAAATCCACCCCACAGTGCTAGCTGGAGGTCTGGTATTTCAGTGGAGTACATCTGGGAGTTCTTCTCCCCAAAATGGTATTAAACAGATCTGAGGAGAGGAGTGAACTAGAAGTCAGTGTTGATAGAGAGGTGGGCAGATGAGAGGGTTTGAACAAGTCCAGAGAACTAGCTGGGACCAGGATCAAACAAAAGAAGTCAGGGAAAATGGAAGCAATCTCTGACAGCTTGGGATATTTGACATCGTGGTTTTTCCTGGACTCTATCCTTTTTAATTGTATTAGATTTTCATCGAAGGCAATTTGTGGGAAAATGAAAATATCACCCCAATTCAGATGCTGCTGGCTTAAAATGAATGTTCATCGAAGATTAATGTAATGCTCAAATATAGCCCCTGGGAAATCATTAGGATATCCATTATGTCAACTGGAATTCTACCTGCAGACAGCAGTTGCACGGAGGAATTGTGGATTTTCTTAAATGAATGGCTTAATCAATTGACAACTCTTAAGCTTTCATAACATTTTATGTAAGATACTTTATTGGCAGTAACTTTTATTTTCTTTTTAAGCTAACCATTGTATACTATGTACCATTTTCTTACTCACTTACCTGCAATTAACCTGGACAATTCTCACTTTATTCCCGAATCTCACATGATAAAACTTTCCACTAAGGCGTCCTCCCTCTGCAACTTCATCACCATCTCTCATGGATACCAGGCTACACTTTAAGACATCCTGATAGTGTTTTAAGGTGTGAACTGTTTTTATTGTTTAATCTTTAAACAGAACACACTTTAGGCAAACTACCACACTGTCTGACAAAACTAATTATTGCCTTCATTCTCAAAGAAGTTAATTTTTTTTCCCCTCAGATACTTCTTTTAAACCTGAAAAGGCCCAAATCATCATAATTAATTTCCTGGTAACATGTGTACCAGAGTGACATATTTAGTCTCTGATGAAACTACATTCTAGTCTCAGCTCTAGAATTTCCTGGAGGGGAACTTCCTCTGTGCCTTATGTTCCACATTCAAGGAGAGCTAGTAGTCTAGGTCTCATTGAGAACAATGGCCATTGACTTGGTCACAAAATCAGATTTCCCAAGAAATTTCTCGTAATTTTCTCATTTTCCACATTATTTCCTATTAGTCATTACTTTGCCTTTCCTACTGCTGCCACAAGATATCCAATAGGTTTTCTCTATTGGTTGTTCTTTAAATGACCTTCTTTATCCATTGGCAATTATTAGTAGGTCTTTATTTACTATGTTTGGTTTCCTGGAAAGTTTTTGCCTGGTGTCTGGTTCCACATAGAATTCTCTGTGGGAGCTGCCTGGGGTAGTTGGAACACAGGATCTGGCTCCTGGGTCAGAAGAAACAGCTGTGGTTCAATTAAAATCAGGGGACACTTCATACATGTTGCTTCTGTCACCCATTGTTGGGCTTCTATTCTCTCATCAAAATCCAGAAATTAACTTATATATATATATAATTTCATATGTGTTATGAATGAAAATATCCAGGTGAAATCACAAAATTCTAAAAAAAAATGTAGGCATTCATTGCTACCTACATATAATGAGAAATAATTTGTGAATCATTAAAGTTTTTTTTGCTGGCTCTCATGTATAATAATAATTATTATATAATAATCTGTTCCATATTTAGCTTATTATATGCCAGGCTCAGAAATCTGTGTGTCACATGTTCCCATGGTCAATTATTTCTCTGTACCAGTGCAGTCGCCTTGATTCTGTTCCCATGAACCATATGTGGGCAAATTATTCTCAATATTGTGAGCTCACAATTAGCTCTTGACAAATTCATACCACAAAGCAGTATAGAATTTAAAATTGTGGTGCTTTGGGGCTGGTGAGGTGGCGCTAGAGGTAAGGTGTCTGCCTTGCAAGCGCTAGCCAAGGAAGGACCGCGATTCGATCCCCCGGCGTCCCATATGGTCCCCTCCAAGCCAGGGGCAATTTCTGAGAGCTGAGCCAGGAGTAACCCCTGAGCATCAAACGGGTGTGGCTCCAAAAAAAAAAAAAACACAAAAAGAATTGTGGTGCTTCTTATTCATTTGATTTGTTCTTTTTTCTCCAGACCATATTTCCTAATATTATTCTTATCACTTTCCTTCCCCAGTACACACCTTTTTACTTTCTTAATGTCATTTGATAGTTCTGTGTAAGTTAATGAACGGCTGGATTGCCATGGTTGGCATTATCACCTAAATAAGGAACCTAATTCAGCCTCTGATTTTGTTCAACTCTGTGCATCTATATCATATTATAATTATATTTGTGTGTGCTCATTAATTTATATTTAAAAGAGCCCTTTCTCAGCGATGTGGCTGACATTTCTGGATGAGTTTCAGTGGGTCATTGAGCTACCCTTTGTTCATCTAAAAGGACAGTAAGACAGAGAGAGGAAAAGGGGTCAAGTGCTTTACTTGCATGAGATTGACCCAGGTTTGATTTCGAGCACCACCAGAAGTCATTCCCAAGCATAGCTAGATGTAGCTCAACACTCACCCCACCCCACTGAGAACAAAACAAAAACAAACCAGAGAAGACAAAAAGACATTGTCAGGAAAAAATATAAAAGAATTTTAAGTGAACCAAAAATAGTTCCTGTTTATCTTTTTAGTGCAAGCTGGTCACTATCTAATGTGTAATTAGAGTTGACAATCTCGACCTTTCAATATTTGAGTTATTTTTAAAATATTTTAAAAATAATTCTTAAATATTTTATAATTTTTGAGTATTTTGCTTGTTTGTTTGTTTTTGGTTTTTGGGTCACACCCAGCGACGATCAGGGGTTACTCCTGTCTCTGCACTCAGAAATTGCTCCTGGCAGACTAGGGGGATCATATGGGATGCCAGGATTTGAAGTACTGTTGGTCCTGGGTTGGCAAGACAAATGCCCTACTGCTGTACTATCTCTCTGGCTCCAAATATTTTATACTTTTAAATATTTTTGAAGAATGACATTAATGCAAATTATTCTTTTTGGTTTTAGTTGTTTTGGCAACACTAAATAGTGCTTCAGGGTAACTCCTGGCTTTGCACTCAAAATCATTCCTGCAGTCTAAGAGGACCATCTGAGATGCTAGAGATCAAACCTGGGTTGTCAGTATGTGAGGTAACTGCCTTCCTCTCTGTACAATCTCTTTCTCTCCTTGTTTTTGCCTTTAACCACTAACTGGCAGTACTCAGAACTCATTACTAGCTAAGTGTTCAGGGATCATGCTTGGCAGTATTTGGAAGACTGTATGTGATTCCAGGGAGTGAATCAGAGTCAGTAACACACACGAGAAGTACATTAGCCATTGCATTCTCTTTCCAGATATGCAAAGTATTCCCATTCATAGAAAGCAAGTACACACTTCTTATGAAGGCAAAATTGATAAGACTTTTACACCTGCACTAATGTAATTTTTACCTCTATTACACACATTCATTTTAGCATCCTTGATAGCTGACATATGTGACTGCTCCTTTAATTCCTCTTGAAGCAACTTTTAACCATCTTTAAAATCCCCTCTTTACTGAATTAAATTGGACACTTGCTAATTTTCCATGTATGAGTGTCAGATTTTCTTAAATATAAATAATCATTTAGTAATTGTATTTAGCCTTTCTCTTCCCTGTGCGTAAACATAACACCTGTGGGTCTTCTCTAGATAACACAACCTAGACTAAGTAAATACTCTATGTTGCCTGTAGGATTTTTTCTAATTACTTAATCTCTAAATCAGACCCTGAAAAAAAATAAAATGATGTATACTTTTTCCTCTATAAGGTATCTACACATAACTCATGTCTCAAGTTATTATCTTGGTTCCATCTTGAAGCCAAGTTATCACCAAGTTTTCATCTTGGTTAGCCTGATCTATCCAGGTAAGTGATGCAAAGTCACTTTTTGAAAATTCCTAATATCCACATGAACAGAAACTAAGTCTATCTGGGCTATTACAGACTCAGCACTTAACACAGTTCTGGAACATAATAAGTGCTCAGTAGATATATATATGTAGTTTACAGTAAGTAAAATAATAAAGCAATACATTATACAAATTATGGAATAACTGGGAATATCACTTTCTGGCACAGTCCAAGAGCATAACATTGTTTTCTTTTTTTTCTTTCTCTCTTTCTCTCTTTCTTTCTTTCTTTCTTTTCCATTCTTTTTTCCTTCTTTCTTTCTTTCTTTTTTCCTTCCTTCCGTCTTCTCTTTCTTTTTCTTTCTTTCTTTCTTTCTTTCTTTCTTTCTTTCTTTCTTTCTTTCTTTCTTTCTTTCTTTCTTTCTTTCTTTCTTTCTTTCTTTCTTTCTTTCTTTCTTTCTTCTTTCTTTCTTTCTTTCTTTCTTTCTTTTTCTTTCTTCCTTCTTTTCTTCCTTCCTTCTTTCTTTAGTCTTTCTTTCATCTTTCTTTTGTCTTTCTTTCATACATTTTTTGGGTCACACCTGGCAGTGCTCAGGGGTTACTCCTAACTCTATGCTCATAAATTGCTCCTGGCAGGCTCGGGGGGTGGGGGTGGGGATAACGACCATTTGGGATGCCGGGATTTGAACCACCGTCCTTCTGCATGCAAGGCAAATACCCTACCTCCATGCTATCTCTCCAGCCCCAACATTGTTTTCTAATATGAAAATATCTTCTCTCTACCACTTAGTACTATAAGCTTAGACCAATCTCCCTGTGAGCATCTATAACTTTGCCTGAAGTTGATATATTGGGCCATTTGGAGTATCATGAAAAGTAACGTAACAACACGATCATTCCTTATGATCGTGGGTAAGAATTATAAAGTAATGAAATTGACAGAAGAAGAGACTCCTTCAGCCAGAAAAACTATCTAAAATGATTAAGTTGAATGAAAGAAAAATATAACCACTGAGTTAATTGGGATGTATAGAGAGATCCAGGCATACAAAATGGTGAAATCAGTGCCTGGAATAAGTTCTATTATGCTTGGTTTTAGGGTCACATCTAATGATGTTTAGGGTTTACTCTTGACTCTATATTCAGAGATTGCTGATGATGAGGTTCAGTAGGCCATTTGGGGTACCGAGAATCAAATCCAAGTTGACATCATGAAAGGCAAATGATCTCCTATCTTCCAAGACCTGGGATAAATTCTTTCTAAGACTGGAGTTTACTATTTCCATTTACTCATATATAGTTTTAAATTGTTCAAGTCCAAAATAATCAGGGAATGAAATCATCAAATTACCAGTACGATTTCATCCTGAATTATTCTCAAACAAGGATTTTTGACTGCATCAAATTAAACTTCTAGATACTTTCAAACTCAAAAATGCCTGCGATATTTCTGATTCTTTGCTTTTTCTTTTTTTTTTGGGGGGGGGGGTTTGGGTCACACCCGGCAGTGCTCAGGGGATACTCCTGGCTCCATGCTCAGAAATTGCTCCTGGTAGGCACGGAGGACCATATGGGTCACCGGGATTCGAACCGATGATCTTTTTGCATGAAAGGCAAACGCCTTACCTCCATGCTAGCTCCCGGGCCCCGATTCTTTTCTTTTTCAATAGATTGTGACTTTGTCTGAAGTTTCTCTCATGTGTTCTGAATAATTTACTCCAGAAATTCAGAAGTATAAAATGAGTTTTTCAGTGATAGTATATTCATAAATTTTCATAATATCTTTGCTCCCAAATATGCCTTTGCCTATAATTTTATCTCTGGAGAAGACATAACTTCTAACTTTTACGTTAGTAGGCATAAATTGTCAGTTTATATGTCTGATATTCCCCTGCTCAAATATAGATTAAGGTCTTTAAGGACAAGCACTACTTTTCTTTTCTGTTCCTTGAAGTGCTGAAGAGCTCTTTCCTATATATAGATGCTTGCAATAAGCTGGTCTTGAATTAATGAATGAACAAATGGACATATCCATACCATTTGTTGCAATTATCTCCCCCAGATGTTAAGGAGAAAATTTAGACCATTACTAGAATTTCACAGGCTGAACACACTTCAAAGTTCAGTTCTGAAGATATTTGTGTCCAAGATCCAGACTTACTAGTTCCTGGGAGAGTTTAGTCATCTAGAGCATCTTGAACATTTACATTTTTCTCTGCTTTATAGCTTCTGAGACACATGCACATCTTCAAAGACCTTGCATAGGGTCGACAAGAGATGTGTTGTTGAAAGGAACAGGCATCCCAGGTTGAACTTTACCAGTGATGATGCTTCTCGACAGAGAATGTTCCAAATCTACATCATGCTCTGGTAACACTAGGTCCATATGTTCTTCTCTGATGCCTGATAGTTTATAAAGTGCTATAAAGAATTTTTGAAATAATCATATAACATGAAGGATAAGTTTTGTGTTTCCTGCCACATGATAAATTGGTGAATTTATTTCTCAGGGAGGTTATTTTCAGCAAAGATATCTGGAAAGATAGAATGTTTGCAATAAAAGAGATGCTTTTTGCTCCTCTCTTTAAGGATCAATGGTTTCAAGATTGTTCCCATGTTCTTCTTAACCACTGTTGTGATGTGAACATTGACAAGGATTACAAGTGGCCCTAAAATGTTCTTGAACTGTGTGACTATATGTAAATTCTGATTTGAAAAAACAGAGGTCTTCTTCTTTTCTTTGTTTCTTTTTCTTGGGGGGCACACTCAAGGGTTACTCCTGACTTCTGGCTATGGACTCAGAGATTGCTCCTGACTTGAGGGACCATATGGGATGCCAAGGATCAAATCCAGGTTCATCCTGAGTTAGTGATATACAAAGTAAATGCCCTTCCTCTGTGCTATTGCTCTGGCCTGAGAAGGTCTTTTTCTAAGCCTGCACATTTCACCCTCATGAAACTGGGCATCACAACTTCAGTTTCACTTGTACATTTATTCCCTTTATTTGGGTTCAAATTACCTACCCCTAAATTGAACTGTTTGCTGGAATGCTAATTTGGTCTTTGAACTCTGGAAGAACCACAATATCTGTTGTTACCCAGAGCTGATCCCTTAGCAAAATATGTCACAAGGAAGTTTGGAAATGTAGTAGACATTAATATTGACTCACTTGGAAAAAGTCATTTACTTTCTTTGTTGCTGTTGTTATTTTTGGTTTGGGGAAAATATTCAGAGATGTTCAGAGGTTATTCTGTCTCTGCACTCAACAACTAATACTGACAGTGCTTATGAGATCATATGAGGTGCTAGGGACTAAATCCAGGTCTGTCATGCACAAGGCAAGCACCCTACATGTCACACTATATAAGCCCCCTATTTATTTTCATAAGCAGGAGTCTGACCTCCATTGCCTTCTTCTTAGAAACCTCATCCTTTTTCCTCCCATAATACAAGAAGGGTAAATGTGTGGACTCTGGTTTTTCATATAAGGCTATGCAAAAAACAGCCAATGTACAGACTTCTGCATGCTGTCTTGCAGATTTAGAAGACTCAGGGGAGAAACAAAAGCCATCTATAAATGCCTTTTAATTTTTAACATAAGCGTTGGCTTGAGTTGTAAAGTATATATCATTGGTCATCTTGATCTGAAGTCCTTTCCATTCCCTAAATCCATCAGTGGGTAACTGCCACAGCTGCTGAGCCTTTGGCACCTGTAGGGTACCCCTGAGAGGAGTTTTGCAAACAGATACTTTTATAGTCAGACTAATGATGGACAAATCTCAAGATTTACTTTCCAAATAAGTACATCTTTAAGTAAAAGAAAAAGAGACTTTACAATATAAACAAGGCAGATAACATTTGATTGGCTGCTGAGAAATGTATCATATACATTTTGCTTAAGAAGTGTGATGAGAATCGTGTTGGCCCAAATATAAATAAGAAGCCAAAAGACAAGAGAGGAGACAATTTTAATGATCATCATTCAAATCAAGGACTCTTTGCAGTTTGAAAGTTTGTTTCTAAAGAAGAAATATTTCTTAATTTAAGGGCTAATCCTCAGGCATTGCTTTGGGGTCCAGATCATCACTTGGTCTTAAGCGGTTTGTTCACTCACTTTGTTTGACATCTTAGAATGTCATAGAGTCAAGCAAAGGCAGAACTAGATTCAAGATCAGCAGAGCCGCGCTCCAAGCTATGTTGTATTAATGGGAGGCTCTGAGGCCCTCCTGTCTCCCATCCAAGCTTCAGTTGTCACATGGGTTGGTTTAGAAGTATTGGTTGGTGGACAATAGAGTAGGCGTGAGATCTGGGATCTTTTGGAGATAGACAGAAAGCCTGAAAGTTCTTGCTGCCGCTCTAAAAATCAGCAATGGGTAACAGGATCTCACTTTTTTCCCAATCCAGTCATTTCCAGCAATACTCCAGACTCCCTACTGTGGTCCATCTGTTCAGACTCTCCCAACAACCTCTATTCTGCTCAAATAGAAATAGTGCTTCTCTCACAAAGCCTTCTGATCAAGAGAGTTTGCTAAAAATAAACAAACAAAAACCCACAAAGAATGACTATACTCTAATATCCAAGTTTTTCTAATAGAAATCAGGATTTAGCTAATCTCAATAAAACAGGATACTTCAAACTCTTTAACATTTCATATACACCTGAACCCCAGGTGCAAATCTAAATGTCAATACTAAGCTGTAGGTTTCTATTGAAAAATGCCCAGTGCTCTGCTAACAAATATTTTTACCTTTTACTACATTATTATTACCAACCAATAGGTACATCTTCAGTGAGCATAAAATTTGCTGAAAGACCTGCAGGGGTGTGTGGGGGGCAAATTTTTCAACCCTTTTTAATTGGAGGCCAACTGAAGAGCAGAGAAAGGAAGCAGTGTGGAAACTGGCCTGTGATCCGAGCTCTCTGTACTGCTGACTCAATGCAGGCAAGTCTCTTAAATGTTGTCTTCAATTTTCCATCTCTGAGGAGGTTTAACTGTTCAGCTGATCTCTGAGATTATAGAAGATAAGGTATGATTCAGAGAGGCTAGAGGGCAGGGCCTTTGCCCTGCACTGCTTTCTCAGATTTGATTCCTGTCATCCCATATAGTCTTCAGAGTCTGCCAGGACTGATTCCTGAGCTCACAGCCAGAAGTAACCCCTGAGTACCACCAGGCGTGCCCCCCCCAATAAACTAACTAAAACGATACAGTTTAGAATACTTAATGCTTTATTCTATTAACACCATTTTGTGATTAATTAATTTTTATTCAGGCATCATTGATTTATGAAGTCATTCATTATGGAATTTCAAGCATACAATGTTCTAATACCAATCTTACCACCAATGTCAACATCTCTCCAGCAAGGTACCCAGGTGCCCTCCTATTCCTCCCATCCCCAGTCTGACTTATTTACAAATATGAAGGAACTGCATGCATGCACCCGCACCCACATTCACCTGTATACGCACACACCCACCTACGCACCTCACACTTGAATATAAATAGATGCAAGAAAAGATAAAATCATGCAATTTGCTACAAGTTAGTTAAGCAACTGGAGGGCATCATGTTTATAGAAGTAAGAAAAAATACAAGATGATTTTACGTATCTGTTGTATGTAAATTAGCAGGAGGTTGGAATGCAAAAATATTAAAGAGGGGACATGTATATGCAGATCTTTGCTTGCTTCTTTTTCTTTTCAATTGTTTTTTATTTTGTTTTGTTTTTTGTTTTTGTTTTTGTGTCACACCCAGCAGCGTTCAGGGGTTACTCCTGGCAGTCTTGGGGAACCCTATGGGATACCAGGATTCAAACCACCGTCCTTCTGTATGCAAGGCAAATGCCCCACTTCCATGCTATCTCTCCAGCCCCAGATCTTTGTTTTTTATAAGCACTTCTAATATAATGTATGTAACTTGATCACACCCAGAATTTTATTTAAAAGAAGTTTGGTGGAAGATTGATTTAAGAATTCAGCCCTTATGGTTCTTACAGCAGAATAGCCATACTGCCATTCCTCCCTTTATTGTCCTTCAGCACCCAGGACCTCATTTCTGCATTAGTCATCACTGAAAAAGCAAAGATAAGGATGTCCTGGATCATCCCTCTATATACTGAAATAAAGCAAAGCGTCTCTCTATAACCAGGATGGATGCAGCTTGCAGATGCCTGCAATCTAAAAGTCTCTCATGTATCCTATTTTGTCCTGATTTTTATTCTCATTTCTATATATCTTAAATTTTCCAAGAAAAAATTGCAATATAGAAAAAGCATCTTTGAGAAATACTGATTTTTTTTTAGAATAGGTCACACTCATATTACAGCTGCTTCTTTCTTCCTGTCCACACACTCTCTCTTATAACTCAAGTATTTTCCTTCAAAATGAATTCTCCAAGTCAGGTCTCCCTTGGGGTCCTTGTTATTCAAAAAACACTTTGTGGGGAGATGTTGGGTCATATTCAGCAATGCATAGGGGCTATTCCTAGCTCTGCACTCAGGAATTATTAGTGAACTCAAGGAACCAGGCAAGATGCAAAGAATTAAATTAGGGTTGGCTGTATACAAAGCAAATACCCTACTCACTGTAGGTAGGTCCTACAACAAACATCACTTTTAAAATCAAAATTCTAAGAGACATGGTTGCATGAGATTTGGACACTTCTAATATACGGATAGTCCTTTGCTTCCTTCTTTGCTTCCCTCTGTGCTTTCGCCAGACGGGAGCCTGATCCCCAGAGTTCCTGCTCACAGATTCCTTTCCCTTTATTTTTGTTTTGGGGCCACACCTGGTGATGCTCAGGGTTTACTCCTGGCTATGCATTTAGAAATCACTCCTGGCTTGAAGGACCATATGAGACACCAGGAGATCAAACCACGGTTCGTACTAGGCAAGCGCTGGCAAGGCAGATGCTTTACCACTTGCGCCACCACTCCAGGCCCTCCATTTCCCTTTTTAGGAGAGATCTCAAAGCTTCTTTCCACCTTGTCTTGGCCACAAGGAAGTGAATAAGCTGGCGTGTTGGCTTCTCATCTTAAAAATGTGGCTGACAATAGAGGCATCCATTTCTAGTTCAGATGTGTTGCAGGAATGGGTTCTGAGTGGAGGATCCACTCAGTTCAGTTTTGTAGAAGTAACCCCCCTTTGCTCAGTAGAGACTGGACAAACCTAATGTACTATTGGTCTCGGGTTCAGGATATAAAGTGATATAGGCTTAGTCCTGTCTTGGGTCATTAACAACCCCCCTCCAATTAAATCAATCTCTTGCCATCTCCTCCCTTTCAAACACCGATGTCTATGTGAAGGGAAGGCAAGCCTCCATCTCCTATTGAGGCACTAAGACAGCGACCGCCTGCACAATCCATCTCCCAGGCCTGTGTGCAGGAGGCAGGCAGGGCAGAGCGG
This sequence comes from Crocidura indochinensis, assembly GCA_004027635.1. NCBI lineage: Eukaryota > Metazoa > Chordata > Mammalia > Eulipotyphla > Soricidae > Crocidura > Crocidura indochinensis. Next base: position 735 of record PVKC010014897.1, on the reverse strand, counting down.
GTAATGGGAAACATAAAAACTCCAGCTGAAACCCACAGTCGCAATTGCAAATGGCCCTTAACCAAGACCAGGCCTCATCTGCTCCTAGTGTTTGAAGTCTGGAGACAGAGGCCTGTGCCAGTCCCCTCTAATTTCTCATGCTGGAGCTCATCAGCAGTGGAATGCAGAGAGACGCAGCCTCCGGCTAGGGTCTGCTGTCAAGGACCAAAAACAGGTCCAGGGGACAGGATGGTGTTGGTCCCCTGCAACCAGCAGCTCTCACCCCAGGAGAAGCAGTGCTCAAGGTGATGGACAGCTGTGAATATCCAGGAAAGGGCTGAGAAGTGTCTGTTGTTTAGAGAAAGTGCAAGTCAGAATATGAAGTGGGAAGAGGATCTCTTCCTAGGAACAATGAGAAAAGTCAGAGCAACAAGGAGCCTCTAGGCTAAGGGGATCCTTTAGGTTCTCTAAGAGCATGTGAGCTTCCCTTGGTTTATTCTTGTCTCTTCCTCCAGTATGCTGCCTTGAGAAGGGATGATCAATGTGACTCCTGTCCTCTGCCAGACAGAGAAAACCCTGTCTTTGTTACCTGAACCTTAGAAGATCCCATGGCCAAGAAAATCTAATAGCTAGAATCACCAATTTGGCTCATCCTCAAGTAATGATTGGTAATTGATGGTATAGTTGGTTTCAAGCCCCCGAAGGAGATGAACACATTAAACCACAGATGTTCTTCAATGTTTTCCATTCAATGGA
>PVKC010014896.1:0-21844 GCA_004027635.1 Crocidura indochinensis | reverse complement strand
AGTTGGTCAAATATTGCTAACAGTGGCCTCCAAAACCCCTGAGCACTATTTTGGAGATCCTAAAAATAATGAAATTGATAGTTACAGATCTGAATATGATTTACTACTTAAGGCACCCTACTTAAGGCAAGCTTGAGACAGAAACAAAACAGGAAATTCTTGCCTTAGTAAAGACTGCATAGCAGCAAGGGATAGAAAACGAAATAAAATAATGAATCAATGATATAGCATTTTATTTTATGATCGTTTTTTCTTACTCAGAGCTTACATCCGGCTCTGACCTCAGGGATGATTCCCATAAAGGCTTGGGGGACCATATAAGGTTCTGGATATTAGAGATCTCAAAGGCAAGTCAGGCCAATGCCTTACAGATTGCGCTATCTCACTGACTCCAAGGATACAGTATTTTATGGAGATAAAGTTTGTCTCTATTGAAATAGGAAATATGATTGAAATATTGTGTGAACTGCCATCATGAGAAGCATCATTAAAGAGGTAATACTTGAATCAACATGAAAGAGTTAGGAGAGTGTCTTGAGGAAAACATTCCAAAGAGGAAATAGTGGTGCAATGGTTGTACTGAATTAATTGAAAACCAATATGCAAGAGGGATTAACCTAAAAAATTCATATTCTTGTGCTATTGTTCCCTCAAACTCAAAATAACAAATGAGAATGCTGAATTCTCTAGAAAACAATGAACTCTTTTCTTGAAAAAAAAAAGTGGTCATGGCATTCCCATTGATGTTTGCAAAACTGAAGGGGGGAGGCAAATAGAGAAAGAGATTTCAAAGCAAAAATTCAAGTCTATTCATTCATGAATTCTTTCATCCATTTAAGCATTCATGAAATATTTATTTAGTATTCTGTGATTTCCAGACACTGGAGTGACAAAACTATACAGCTACGCAGGAAAAAAAAACGCAGCATTTAGGCAGTTTATCATTTAGGGAGAGCTGAATTCAAAATTGAATTCATAGCCAGGGAAAGGGAGGCATGGCAGGATGTCAAAAAGTTCAAAAAGGCAGCTGCATAGAGCTTTATTGATCACTGAAATATAAAGGCAGGACTGCCTTATTCTACAAGGAGAAGGGAACCGTTCATTTTCCCTGGATGTTGCCTCTGAAGAAGCTGAAGGTGTTGCATCCTTCAGATTGCAACTCCACATTCTCTCTAGTTTGGTGCACACTGTGATGTCCCAAAATGTGTACTTACCTCACTAACTAAAAAGGGAAAGGAATGCAGAGGGTAAGGAACTTAAGAAGATAAAGGTTTATCCTCTTGTGTCCACTTTGACACTGTATCTTTCACTCTGAGTCATGGAGGAAAATAATTTTCTCCCTGTAGTGTAAATAAGCCTTTAAAAATATGCTTAATTCCTTTATACTCAAATTATATGATGAAATATCCATGTTCTTATCTATTGACATAAATTTAGATTTATGATAAGATAATAGATGATATTCATCTTTATTTGTGGGAAGAAGGAGCTGAGGTGGTCAGCAGGTGGCAGAGTCACTGATGCAATATTTGACCATTGATACTAGAGGCTAAGTACTTGCCTGAGGGCAGGCATGCAGCAATATTTTGGTGGTTCTTGGCTTACATCTGATGATGCAATGACAGAGACTGAACCCTTGAAACCTTTGAACCTCCTGAAACAAATAGTTCTGAAGTATAAAAATAACCTTGTTAAAGATAAAATCATAAATTTTTTGCTACATGGAGGACCTGGAGCCTATCATACTGAGTGAAGTTAGAGAGACTGACTCAGAATGATCTCTCTTATATGTATGATATAAAGAAACATAATGGTGGAATAACGAATACCCAAAGACAATGCAAAGGAAGAACATGAGAACTGGTATTCAGTAGGAAACAAGCCACTGGGGGTGGGGAGACTGCATGATAGAACACGAGGAATGATTATGGTGGAGGGAAGCATTCAATCTGGAGGGAGAAGTGGTGCTAAAAGGTGATAAAGTGTGATATATGAAATCCTATCTGCAGCAGTACAATGGGCCACTGTGCAAATATATATATTATATATATTATATGTATATATATTTTATATATATTATATGTATATATATTTTATATATATTATATGTATATATATAAAGTGTCCTTTGTAGAGGAAGACACTATAGTATTCAGGAGACAAATGGGGGAAGGTGGAGATATTGGTGGAAGGAATTGGACAATGGCATTGAAATAATGTATGCCTCAAGCCCAATTGTGAATAGCTTTTCATTTCACAGTGACTAGATTAAAAAAATTTTAAACCATTGCAAATCAGAATTTTTCAAGAACATGATTTCTGAGGAGATACATTTCTTTGTATAAGTGTAGCACGCCCAGACAAATGGAGTTATTAGTTGAGAAATGATGAATGCCCACTAGTCATGTCATACTGGTGGCTTGATTTCACGGGAGTATTTTTATTATTTCACTTTCAATATAGTTCACAGTGTTTAAGTAGTTAGTGAATTTTACTATATTTCAAAATATCCTTGCAACATTTTGTCTATATACGGGTATTTTGTTGTCTATATTTTCTCTGAAAAGAAGGGGAAAACTAATTAATCAAAAAATTAAGTAATCAAACTAACATTTTTAAAATATGAAACATTTAGTTCCAAGGGCCAAAGGGCCAAAGCCACTTTCAATCTTTACAATAAATGTTGGCTTTATAGGGGAGGACAATGTTGTTCCAACATATTGGGTATTTCAGGGTTTGAAATATAACCATCATGGTTTGATTACAAAGCATTCCTTAGTTTTTCCATTGGCTCAAATATCAGATATTTTACTAAATGTACATAGGATGGCTAGTTCTTTTTATCTCAGGCTTTATCTCAGGGAAGCAGAAATGGAAATCATGAATTTAATGTTCATCATCAAGTTAGCAATCTGTATGAAAATATGTGCTATGTATAAATACAAATAAATCAATAAGTTGGGTGATATATTAGGAAAGGAAAATGCTAGAAAGACTGTAAAAGTTGTAATCCTAAATATTAACATGCTTAATTCTGGATAATAAAGTTTGAATTATTTTTATTATGTATGTATAATAAACATATTATTTTTAAACTAAATAATAAAGATGTTGTTAAGATTCTCATGATAATTCATCCCATGTGCCAGAGAACCTTATCATAAGTGATTGACAACATTCATCTTTGTGTGGAGTCATCTCAATTCATCAAAAATGTATTAAGGAAACATCTGTGGTGCTAACTAAGCCGTAACTGCTGAAAAGAATACATACCTGTTAAAAAATACACTCAAATAACTATTCTGCTAGAAATAATATATTCAAAGTGTCCTTACCACTTTAATTGTGATCTCCAATAGCATTTAATGACTCATAATTCTCATAGCTATAACTGTGTGCTTATTTCCAATGAGTGAATTTTTTCCAGAAAGGATAAAAATTGCAATTATATTGGGGAAAATATGTGACTACAGTTGCTAGTGGGTGTGGATGAAAACTTTGCTTACATGATAGGCAGACATGAATTTTAATGCACTAGGATAAAAGGTAGTAAATTTTTTCTTACAAAAAATGCCCTCATTTCTATCTTCATTAGCTAACTTTTAGCTAGAAGGGTCACCAATCATTAAATTATTTTTATAGCTATATTAGCAGAAGCTATGTTTCCATGACAACATATAATGTATGGGAAAGTTAAAAAAAGTTAATGGAATTTATGGTGATCTTAATAATGCTCTTTCAAAATCATTCATTAATCTGATTTAATCATTGTTCAGGCCTCCACATCAACTGCAGAATTGGCTTTATAAGGTCTGACTGATATTTGGAATAATGCATTTTTCTGAAAGCTCCCAATCTCCTTTAACCTAGGGAATAGAATAAAAAAATAAATTGGTGATTCATCAATGATTTTTCTCATAAGCTGATTCTAAAATGATCTTTAGATTGTTTTATAAAGATCAAAGAAATTGAAGGTATGGTCAGGGCCGTTGGTCACAAGTATTTTTTTTAATTCTCTTCTTGAACATCTGAGTATATTTTCTCATAAATTAAATGTGGTATGAGGAAAAGAAGAATCATCTATTAGAGAATAAAATTTTATTACATAGTGACTAAAAATTTAGGCCCAAATAACACAGTTTAATCAAAAAAAATATTTCATGCAGACAAATCCATAGTTTTGCCATTAATGAGACTGACTTCCAAAATAAAATTTTATAATCACTTGAAAGAGACACTTACTGATATTTTGATATCGTTTACTTATTGTCAACCTAGTGCTTCTTTCAAAATTCAGATATGCATGTTTTAGCTTCAACAGATGTTGTTACTTTCTGAACAGAGTTTGCAAGTTGTTTCTAACTCTTCAATATACTGTGTCTGTGTATCAATCTGTGTGTGTTGTTCATAAGCTTAAATGGGGCTTTGTAACAATAATGAAGGCTGCAATTATCTTTGTGTCTTTAAGAATCATTAAGAGAAGGACAGGAAAGAAAAGAAACTAAAGAGCAGGGGAGTAAAGGAGATGGACAGAAGATAGCAGGAACAGGGGCACAGGGCAGGGTCTCAGACAAGTCAGGGGCATAGAAGTGTGGTATAGGTATATCTATGCAGAGTCAACAATACAATAAACATGACATCCAAATGACAAAGACCAAACTTAATGTTCCTGTCAAGGAGACAGGCTGAGAGTTGGTGAGAAACCTGGAAACATGTGTTCAATTCTTGGTGTTCAATATGGTTATATGGCTTTGTTAGGAGTCCCTTAACACAGAGCCAGGAGTAAGCCCGGAGCCTGGGTGTGGATCCAACACCTGCCTCCCAACCTATGCTACTATTTTTAATATGACTGTGAATTCAGTGCAAGAAGTTCAGAATTATACTTTGAAGACTGAGTTCAACTGTGCCAAATCTTAGGGACATTACTTTGAGATCTAGTTTAGGGAGACAAATTGCTATATTTATCGATCCTACAAGCAACCAAAAACAAAACAAAAAACTTCAAGATAAAATAGAATTCCTGAAACTGGAAAAATAGAACAATGAATATGGTGTTTGTCTTATATGCAGTCGACCAGGGTTAAAACAGTGACACTTCATTTGATTCACTGAGCACAGCTATGAGTGCTGAATACATAGGGGTAAGTAAGTTGTGCTGAGTATAGAACCAGAATTAAGCTCTGAACACAAATAATGTGATCCCAAACAAGAAATAAGCAAGCAACAAAATGATAGACTTCCTAAAGTAATATATTAATATGGCTCCAGCCTGTAAGTGACTTTTTCTGAATACCGTATCCTTCACCGGGTGACTTCCTAATCTGATGTTGATCAAATCTTAGATACTTGCCATAAATTTTAGGTTGAAATCAAAGCAAAGTAGAATAAGTGGAGTCAAAGTTCTTAAATTTGGATGCTTATTAGCACTTTTATATGTGAGTGTTCTCTCAGTAAAAATTAGAATTAGGGTCTCAAATGAACAGTAATTGAATGCATACCCTGAAGATGTAACTTTGATCCAGGATATAACCCAACAAGCACAAGCTTCCGTGGTGGTTCTGCAATTTGTGATCACCAAAAGCACAAAGAAATGTGAGACAAAAAAATTATGGTGGATAAAAATCAAACGTGTGAAGTGTTTGAGCACTTCAACTTAGTGTGTAACCCCTGGAGAGTACTACAAAGTGCAAGGACCAAAACAAAGTGTATGTAACCCTATTTATTGAAACAACAAAGAGAAGGAAAATGGGGAGAGACTAGTCTATGTACTGTGTGTAACAAGAAATATCCATGACCCAGTGAAAATTCATCATTTTGTGCTATCTTAATAATATTATCTAGACAGGGCCAGAGCAATGACATAGCAAGTAGGTTATTTACCTTGTATACGGTTGACCTGGGCTTGATCCCCTGCATCTCATATGCACCACTGGAAGCACCACTGGGAGCAATTTCTGAGCCTAGCAAGGCGTAACCCCTGAGCAAAGTCTAGTGTGGCCTCAAAACAAATATATATATATGTATATATACATATATATATAATAAATTAGTTTGCACAGTTATGAGTAGTGAGTAAATATAGTCTATAAGTTCCTAAACCACTTACTTCCAAATTCTTCATTATTTTGATGGCTTTAACATAATTTTCTATTAATAAAAAAATCTATATGCAAATAAGTAATAAAAGTTAAAGGAATGCCCTGAATATGATCCTTCTCTATGGGGGAGGGTTTTCAATGAAATAGAAGGGTATGGATTCTTAAGAATTTGCTTTAGGATTATTTAGAGAATTTGTAGTAGGAATGGAAAGTATTCAGATACTCAATATTTAAGTAAAATTTTTTGTTTTTCCAGGTGTCTTCTAATAGTGGATACTTAGAAAACAGGTGCAATTAGGAATTTTGAAAAGGCATAATGGATGTGTTCAATGTATACTATTTCAAATATGTACTGCTAACATTGGGACGAACAATGATTGCAAGTAATCAAATATCTGATCATCACTTTGTGTGGTGATAACTACAGCAGATTGAAAAATAGAAAGAACCAGGTCAGTTCTTGGGTTGACATAGGTAATCACAATAAGAACCAAAAGGCTGTACTCATTCATGCCTTTGTAGTTACTAACTTAGGAAAGTCTAGCTTAATCTTCCCGAGATAAACTACATTTCTATTCTTAAATTACTCTCAAATAATTTATTAAAGTAATCTGTGGTCCCCGCTATGGGTTGAAATGCTCTTACTCAACTTCACGTTGAAATTCTAACCGAAAAGTACCAAAAGTTTTGACAGCAGTAATTAAGGTGATATCATTAAGATAGACTTTAATTCAAAAAGATTGGTACTGCCCAAGAAGGGAAATAAAGGCATCTGAGGCCAACAGTGATAACAAGAAATATAGGAAGAATGTGACCAGTCCCGATCTGAAGAGAGTAGTAGTATATTTCCCTTTGTCATAGCTCTCAAAAGAAAATAACTTGATTTCAATCTTATAATACTGAGGATTGTGATAAAATAAATGTATTTTATGTAAGTCACTCAGTGTAGTACTATAGATTTTAACATTGAAGCTGAGAAAGAAAAAAAAAACACCCAATAATCCCATCAAGGTGTGAAGCCATTCTTTCAAGATTCCTAAGTGGACCCCAAACCCTTCATTCAACTCTTCTTTGTCAAGGTTGTTGGTGTCAGACTGGAAAGTCAAAAAGCAAAAACTATATGACCTCAACATGTCAGGTTAATTTATGAGAAGGTGAAACAGAAACACAGAGCCATTAAGGTTTGATTACTCTCATGATTTATTCATATTCAGATTGAAAAAGGAGCCTTGGAGCCGCAAGTTACGCTAATTGGCACATTTGCTTTATTTATTTATGTATTTATGTATTTATTTATTTATTTATTTTTAAAACAAACTGGATTTTTAGAGTTTTTTTCTTTTTTGTTTTTGTTCATTCCATCACATTGAAGAGGAAGCAAAGAAAATGGTTTTAAATTCACTCGATATTTTGGACTCCTCTGGTGAACGGAACATTGCACACACACACACACTTGGAACAGAGAGAGAGAGGAAAGTGGACTCCCACGGGGCCACACGCACCAGATCATAAAACTTGGATACAGTGCAAGAATTTCCCAAAATGATTGAATCATCATTACCAAAACTCGCCATAACAACACCAAGAAACAAAAATGTTTAAGTCACACTGTTTGACTTGGGATCGTTCCTGCTTTTTTTTTTTTTTAAATGTTTGCCACACAGAGAGAAATAGGGCTAGTGGGTGGGAGAGGACAGACTCACACGTGTGAGCAGGACAGGAAGGGAAACTTCAGAGTGGGTTTTAGAAGAGGGTGGGGGAGAAAGAGGGCTCAGGAAAGGGGAGGGCAGGGACGTGGAAAGCCATTTCTTAAAGTTCAGGCATGTTCTTGGTCCGCCTCGGCTTCTTCTCCTTTACCCTCATCCTGTCGGGCACTTTCCTTAGGTTTGGTTTCATCTACAGCTTCTGGAGACAAAAATAAGATGGGGGGGGGGGTGGATAAGAGAGTTAATACATTTTCTTATTATTTTATACAGTAATATAATGCATTAATACTATTTTATAAGAACATAAGATAAAAAACTATGACTACTGCAGTGATAAAAATTTCAAGTTCAGAGATGATCACCAAGAGGTTGTCCATAACACAAAGAAGAGTTCAAGAACAAAGCTATGATATTGGGTCAGATGTCTAGTAAATAGAAATTCATAGTTATTAAAGTCATGGTATCTACACACAGGCTTTTTTTTTTTGGTCAAATCAGACAGTTTACATATAAAATATTGATTTCCACTTTCTTACATCTAAGTTCTAGTATCTATAATGGAATATTTTAAATACTGCTCAACTTATAACTAGGAGAGGACTCTATAACTCAGTGATTGCTAATTATAGACAAAATTTCCTAGAACTTTAGAGGAAATGGTTTCCCTTGACTTTCCTCTGTTCTTGGTGCCTGAGACAGCAAACAATGCTTGGTATTGTAGGTGCTATCTTACGCCCATGAAAATAAATCTATATAATAAAAATGACAAAAACAAATGATAGGGAAAATAATATTATCTATGACCATGTCATTCCTTGATATATTTTCCTTAATATCTTCTCTCTTACCATATAAAAAAGATAGCTAGGCTTTGAATAAACTTTCAGTTTCTTATAAAATACATTTCATTGAAATATACCTATTTATAGACAAGTTGGAATTATATAACAATATTGGCAGTTTTTTGACACCTCTATTTCTTTGTAGAATCCAGTTAATTTATTTCATACACTAATAAAATGTCTAATAGCTAGACATTTATGTATTAATGCAGCCAGAGCAATAGTACAGTGGGTAGGGCGCTTGCCTTGCAAGCAGTATACCTGGGTTGGATCTCTGGCATTCCATATGATCTCCTGAGCCTGCCAGGAGTAACTCCTGAGAGCAGAGCCAGGAGTAACCCCTGACCACCACCAGATATAAACCAAAAGCAAAACAAAAGTATCCTTAAATCACCTTCATTATTAAACATAAATCCCCTCAACTAGGTTTCCCCAAAACTGCCTCCAACTTCTATGATTTTTAGGACTCACAAATCTCAATATGTATTCACATCAATGGGTATTTATATTACAGTGAAAATACATTAAAAATAACAAAGAGAACAGTTGCTTAAGTAGGGCTAAATTCAGAAGAACCTTGACCCTGTTCCAAAAGTCATCTTTCTATGGAACTACACTGGATGTATCTAATTCCTCCAGCAATAACTTAAGATCTAAGGAGAACTTTCATGACTTTATATGTTCAGAAACTTTATTAAGAGTTTGGTCACCTTATGCTTCATAAATGTCAAATATAGAATCTAAGAAGGAAAATGGGTTTTTAGCAATATTTTTTGCACCATGAGGCATAGTGAAAAATAGTAGATATGATTGAGAAGCCTCCCCAAATCCATGTTCCCAGATAGCAAACAAGAGTGAATTTTATGAGCAGGCCATACTAAAATTTGAGAAATGATGAGACAAATAACTGGAGTATTTGTATGGGATCATTAAAAGAATGCATGAAAGTGTATATCTATTTAGAATCACTCACATATAAATATATTTATATTTAGGTATATAATCAAATATGATAACAATTGCTAACAATATTATTTTTAACAATATTTTTCTTTCAGAAACATATCTAATAACATTTTCTCAAATCTCTTTAATGGCATAGCATTTTATCTCCTTTAAAATAGAATTTAAAATACTTTTCATTTAGGTATTGAAATTTACAGTAGTTTAGTTAATAGTGATGCTTCAAGAATATAATTTCACATAAGTATACCATTATAAATTTGATTTTTAAAATCAGATTAGCCATCTCTTAATTATAGAACTTTGGTACACTAACATACCAAGTTATTTAAATCTTACCAGAAGAATGCTTCCAAATTTATTTTAGTTTGATCCTGTTAAAGAAGTCTGAATGAAATTCTTTCTAAGAATTTACTTTGTAGACTAAAATCAGGCTTATTAATCTTGTCATCTCTCAAAGGTTAATAATTATTGCTCTCTTTAAACTATGAAAAAACGTTGATTTAAATGGTCTAGAGTCATGTAGAAAGATTAACTTTAAATGGAAAAATAATTCAAACTTACTTTTAAAATAAAATCTTGAGAACTATAATGTATGATTTGAGAGAGAATTGGGAACTCAAAAGAAAAAGTTGAATCAGGTTAGGCATGGTGAAAAAAAATTATATATTTTTAAAAATCAAAACATAAAAAACAAATATTCAAATCATTCTGGGCAAAAGCTACATATTCCATATGTGTTGAAATGAATCAAATGGATCTGGTCACATACTTTACCTACATGCATATTACAAAATTTTTATTCTCTTTGCATAATCCCAGGAGAAAGGTGACACTTGGCAATGTCTGTTTATTATGACAGGAAGTCATTATTTTGATACCCTATTAAAAGACCTTTGTTTTCTTCATGTTCTCACCCTCCAAATACCTCCAAATATTTGAAATTTAAAAATATTTATTCACTCAATAACTTGTTTTGGAGAATTTGCCAATAAGCTAGAAAATCTTTGAGGTACTAAGAAATCAAATTTAATAAGAAAACAAACAAGCTTGTTCTCATTTCAGTCGACCGAAGACAATGAAATTCGTAATTATAGAATACCAACATTAAGAAATCAAGAAATCAACAATTTTTTTTTTTTTGGTTTTTGGGTCACACCCAGCAGTGCTCAGGGGTTACTCCTGGCTCCATGCTCAGAAATCGCTCCTGGCAGGCACAGGGGACCATATGGGGCACCAGGATTTGAACCAATGACCTTTTGCATGAAAGGCAAATGCCTTACCTCCATGCTATCTCCCGGCCCCAACAAATATTTTTTAAGAATATCTAGTCACAGCTCATAAGTATTTCAATGGAGCAACAATACTCTTTGCTTGATGCCGAGTACCCTCTACCTGACATAAAACCTAGTGCGTGGAAGATTCTCAACAATTATACAGTAGATAGGGAATTTTCATTGCACATATCCCCATCATCCTATGGTCTCCTGAGCAGAGTCAGGAATAAGTCTTGAGTTTAGCTGGATATGGTCCATAAGCAATTATAACAATTATTTTTAAAGAAAAAAGTTGAGTGAAGCTTCTCATTTGTTAATAGATGTGCAAACCCAAGTCTTGTACATAAGAATATTTTCCCTTAATCATATAGTTTGTTTATGACCAAATATGTTATTATGTCAGAGAAAAACAAACTGAGAAAGGCAAACTGAAACCAGAGGAAGACAAATTGGAATCCTTTTCACTGGTTGACACTAGAAACAAAGTAGATAGGATGCACAGAATTTTAGCATCAAAAAATTTCTCTTGAACCTAATTGTCTCAAAAACAGATCAGAACAATGACATTAAAGTTAATGAAGTCTTTTTGCAGTCACAAAAAGAAGCATATCAGTTAATAAGAATTTAATTTAAGTGAACACACAATTGCAAATACAGTGCCTTTTATGTGAGATAAAAGTAATTTTGCCTTGCAGGCCAGAGTTATAGTACAACAGGTAGTATGGGCCAATCTGGGTTCTATCTGTGGCATCCCATTTGGTCCCTTAAATCTGCCAGGAGTAATTTCTGAGCACAGAGCCAGAGTGCTGCTGAGTGTGGTCCAAAAAGAAAAACAAAAAATTAGCCTTATATTACATTTGTATTAGATGAAAAGATAATTGATCAATAGAAATAAAATGTGTCAATCCATTAATTTTATGAAATTTTAATGATCACTAGGAAATTATAGTGGAGAAAAAAAGGTGGAAGGAACAACCTAAAATATTAAACTTTTATAAACTAAGATAAATGGTGAGCTCATAATTTAATTTAAAAAGTTTCCAACATAAAAATCAGGACACAATAATCAGATAGAACCACATTTAAAGTGACTTCAGCTAGGGTCATCTTAGCTAAATATCACTTTAGATACCATCTTGATAGGATAGTATTCATGTTGCTAGAAAAAAATTAAGCAAAGACAAAAGTTAAGTTAATTGCTTCCTTTATTTTGTTTTGTTTTGTTTTGTTTGGGGCCATATTTGTAGTACTCAAGGTTTACTCCCAGCTTTGTGAATTATTCCTAGTAGGCTTGGGTGGGCTTGGGAGACTATATGTAATGCCAGAATCAAGCCAGGGTTAGCCTCATGCAAGGAAAATGTTCTACCCACTGTACTATTGCTCTGGCATCAAAAAGAAAAGTAACTTGTTAACAATGCCTGAACTAAATATAAATATATATATATTTGAGTCTGAAATCTAACAAGAATTTATATATATTGTGTGCTTGCCCTTTTTCCCATTTAAAGCCAACTCTGAGTAGGCCATTATAGCTAATAAATTAAATCTACTGCAGTTTTCTTACCTATTCCATTTAGCAGCCTTCACTGTCTAAAATAACTTATGAATTATTATTTTTCTGATCTGCTGTATAAAGAATAGGAGTATAAAGTATATATATAAAGTAACTAACATATTTCAGCTAAACTATAAGCTCAGAGTCCCAAATTGTCATTTTATCAAATCTCCATAATTACCTTAATTTTATCTTTGTGGACTCAGACATAAAAAGATTGAGAATTCATGGAAGTCCATGAATTTCCAATAGCAGAAATGAATCTCAGAATTGCCAATAGCAGAAATGAATCAGCCAAGGACACAAGTCATCCTAGTGACTGTTTGTTTTTAGCTATTCTCCAATTGATTCATTTCCTGGTCATAAACATTTTATAATTCTGGTTCTCATTGAAACCAGTTAGTGCAGGGAGTTCATAGATATGTGGAAGGATTTGGGCTTAGAAAATAAAAACCTGATTGAGGTCAGTAAGATAGTACAGCATGTGAGCATTTGACTTGCAAATGGCTGACAGAGGCTTAATTTCTAGCATCCCGTATGGTTTCCTGAGTCCCAGTAAGTTGGTTCCCTGACTACCAGTTCCTGATCACTGAGTATAAAGTCAGGATTAAGGGGCTGAGCGGTGGCGCTGGAGGTAAGGTGCCTGCGCTAATCTAGGATGGACCGCGGTTCGATCCCCCGGTTCTCCATATGGTCCCCCGTGTGCCTGCCAGGAGCAACTTCTGAGCGAATAGCCAGGAGTAACCCCTGAGCATCACCGGGTGTGGCCCAAAAACCAAAAAAAAAAAAAAAAGTCAGGATTAAGTCCTGAGCACCTCTGGGTATGCTTGATCTCATTTTTTTTAATATCTAAAACCTGATCTTAGTAATAGAAGCATAAATAGAAGTAAGAATATTAATTAGCCTTGAATAACATAAAATCTGGCCTTGGCACTTCCTAGTACTAATTACATAATTTGTAAAAGAAAAAGAGATGAGCTAATATGTGTTCTCTAGTATTTTGTACAAAATCTCTGATTATTATGGTGTCTATGATAAATGAATGGTTGGAACCAGCTGGTCACTTCAATTATCATAATCCAAATAGAACAAATAATCACTTTCTCCTTCTAGAGGATCAAACTCCCTATAAAGTAGATGTTATTTTTAAAATATTGTAGAAGATAAAAACTTAAGCAAGATTTCAATTATCATATGACATAGAATCTATAAGTAGAACTCTGTGGGGCTTAGATCTGGCTAAAAAAGAAAGTCTGAAATGGGACAGTTGAAAATCAGCATGTTAAAGACTAAATAAATATGCTATATTTTCTTCAATTTAGTTTTGAACTTGTCCTCACTGTATTATTATAATTAACCAGGTCTAGTCACTACCTTTCAAGCTAATAATATCTTTTATTCCAAAATAAGTCTACACAAGGTAAATTAAGCACCAAATCAAGTTTTACCCCAAATGCCAACTTTATTGTGACAAAGAAAAAAAAATCTAAAAGAAGTACCACATATTTTAGTGGCTTATTCTAAAAGGGTATTTTAAAAATTAAAATTGAGAAATTCCATTACAATTACTTATCTTAAATATATTTTTAAAAATTATGCCAATTACTTTGGACTTTACTAGCATCTGCTAATAACCTACAACATTCCCTATTTTTGTCAATTAACCTTGACATAAAAATCACTTATTTCATTTAAAAAATTTCTTAGAATAATCATGCACAAATGTTATTATTTTGGGAAATTTTTCTGATGGGAATTTGCAAGTTTGAAATATATCTCCTGTTTTGACAACTAGAAAACCTTAATAGTTTTTTTTCTTTTGTTTTTGTTTTTTGGGCCACACCCAGTGACGCTCAGGGGTTACTCCTGACTATGCACTCAAAAATCACTCCTGGCTTGGGGGACAATATGGGACGCCAGGGGATCGAACCGAGGTCCATCCTAGGTTAGCTCATATAAGGCAGAAGTCTTATACCCTGAGCCACCACTCTGTCCTTAAACCTTAGTAGTTTTCACCTTCTTAGTTCACAACCACCACTTCTAATATCAATATTAATACAGTAATAAAGATGCAGGTTATGTCTATATCCATTTGAAACAGTGTGATGAAGTGTAAAGAGTCAGATCAGATAGATGGGTCTTTGAAAGATGTATGCCTAGCTGGCTCTCTGATTTTTGCTAAAAAAAAAAAAAAAAGTCTTCAAGCAAGAGGTCTTCCATTCATTTCCTCGAAAGGGTGGGAATATCACGTCTGCACATTCTGGTGGTGAGCAAATACTGAGAGCATATGTAACAGCGGCTGCTTGCGTGCTCAGCCAGGCAGGCCGGCTGCAATGCTGAGTGATGGCGGTGTTCCCAGCTGCCGTCGCCTACACTAAACACTAATGGCCCTGTTTACTGGCTCTGGTCCAGACCCTTCTACAGCCCTACATTACTGAAATTAAGCTGAGTGGATTTCCGAGTAAAACATTACCTCTTGGGACCTGCCCAGCTCTCCCCAGTCTTGTCAACATTGATTAAATAGAAGCTGCTATCATCTTGGGGCCATGCCCACAATTACTCTACCAATCACCACTGGGCTCGAATGTTTTCTTTCTTTCCCTTTTTATTTTCATTCTTTCGTGATTTAAAGAATCATCACCTCAAAATCTCAAAGGAAAGTAATAAAAAGCTTTCCATAGCTAACTCACATCTGTCCCATTTCTTGCTTAAGTGGTCTTTCAGGTCTACCAAACTACAATTTGGAGCCAAAATTCATGACATTTTTGTGATCACTTGGATTAATCTTTTAACTACTAGGTTTTATCATTTAAACTTCATTTCAAAGTATTGAGCATCAAAAGACATTATATTAATGCCAATAAAGTGACATAAATATCACCTACACCTTTGGAAGAGAGTTAATGCCATTGCTTGCAAAAACTATGAAAGATGTCAACTGGCAAAGAAAGAGCAAACAATTGTTAAGGAGATGGCTCAAAGATAATTTCAGTTTCGTTAAGGGGAAAGCAGGAGCCCAGTGATCACTAGAAGGTACCTATACATCCCTATCCCCTTTTCAAAAAATGGAGCCACAGGACCAAGTTGATTTGCATTCTAGCCTTGTCTCTCCCACCAATTTATATTCCTCCAGAGAAATTATTTTTCCTTTCTTTGCCTTATTTCCTCATCTATAAATATATAGATACTAATTTTTATCCCTCTTTTTTTGTAATTTCTTTGGAGATAAAAGATGGTATCTAGCAGTACTTATACCATGCTTGGTTTGATAAAAATAATCTATGATTTATCAAAGGAAAAAATATTAAAACTATCTTTCTCCTTTTCCATATAATCAAGAAAATCTCTTCCTGTAAATGTTCTATAGCTTGTCACTTGGATCATTAATAAAGATAAAAGAGATTTGCTAAGCAATAGCACAGTGGGTAGGGTGTTTGCTTTGCACACAGCCCACCTTGGTTCAATTTCTGGCATCTCATATGATTCCCCAAACCTGCCAGGAGTAATTTTTGAGTGCAGAGCCAGGAGTAAACCCTGAGTGCTGCTAGGTGGTGACCAAAATACAACAGCAACAAAAGTGATACAGTAATTAAAGAAATTCATTATAGAATTTAAGAATATTCTCAAATATTGTTTTCATTGGAACAAAAGTGATTGCTTTTATCTGAAAGAAGAAATGACCTAAGTATTTTTATAAGGCTTAAAATAAAACTTAAAGATGATTCTAGTTATATAAGCCTTGAAAATTTAAACATGCTTTCTACAAAATATGTACCAAATAGCTCATGACCCAGCACTACAGACACATCTAGCTCTCAAAGAAGAGGTAATCCAAGCTAAGAAAACTCATGGATACACTGGTATTGCAGGTGATACCACTAACGCCCCTGGAAAGGGTGACAGGGCAAGAGCCCATCTCCACTGAAGTGTTGGCAGCTGCAAACACACACCCAACAATTGGCACCATGCCAAGCTTGAGTGCTTTCTAGTAATTTCTATAGCAACATCTAACAAACAAAAACACCAAATATGCTGATTTTGCAACTGACATCTCTGAAGATGCTTTGAAAACAGGGTGGGCTACTTCTCCATGTGGATCTGTACTTCCAGAGGTCCTGGCAGCTACACCAGTGCTGCCTCCATGTGAGCTCATCAGCCCAGTTCCACAAATCTTCAAGTCCTGACTACTCTATAGTTTTAATAGATATCCCAGCAGGAAATCACCAAATTAGACGTGAAATTATCACAGAAGCCACCTAAGTGCAACAAACAAAACCAACAACAAAATATTCAACTAGCAATAATAGCTTAATAAAGCTTTAAACAATGACATAATGATTCCATCTCGAGATATGCCAGTTTTCACAAACTTTCTTTTCATAATATATTTTTATAACTTCATTACCATTTAGCAGTAACAAACAAGGGGCAGACTTGTGGAGGGTGGAAAATTGAGAATGATAATGAAGGGATCATTACACGGTGATGGGATTGGTGTTGGAACACTGAAGGCCAAAAATAACTATATGATGAGCACCTCTGTAAAGCACAGTATTTAACATAAAAATTATTTTAAAAATATATGTCAACCAGTCAAAACCGAACCTACCCCTATTAGAAATAGGCAGAAAGATCCAATGTTATTAGTTAAGCATCTTGCATATGAGCCCTTGATCTCTTTCAGTATAAAAGAAGTAAAATTAAATGGGGTTAATATTATTTCTTAACATTATTACTATAAGTGAGTCAATGGGGCTTATTTTGGAGAGGGAGGCCACATGTAGCCATGTTCAGGTTTATACCTGGCTCTGAGCTCAATGATCCCTTCTGAAGAGGCTCAAATTGAGCTTGTATGGTACTGAGAATCATGTAAGGTTGGTCAAGTGCAAGAGAAGAAACCTATAAACTGCTAAAATTCCAGCCAGAATCAATGTTCAAAAATTAATCATATTAATAATATTCCATTGTGTATATGTACCACAGGCTCTGGTTCCAAGTTTCAAGCACAAAGTCATTACTTTAAACAGATTAAAGGCCAGAATGCAGCTGAATCAACTATCTTAGCCAATATACACAAGTCATCAAAGGTTGAATCATTTTGATCCACTACTTAATCATCCCTAATGAGGGAGTTCAAATGCTATTTCTACACCTCCAATTCTATCCTTAAAAGAATAATTTCCTATTCTTTATTTATATAGAAATATAGTTGTAGCATCTTATACTAGCTTATGATATCCTCTCTGGTCCTCTTGACATTGAATTAACTTCTCAAAGGTAAAGTTTAATTATATATTTTAGAATTTAGAATTAGAATTAGAAATTAGAATTAGAATTAAAATTCAAAAAGACAGGACCAGAAAGAAAGGTAAGTGGGCAAGAAAACTTATCTTAATAAATCTTGCATTCTAGGCTTGTAACAGAGAGGAAGAAATTCTTCAAACTTAAACATAACATTAAAAGTTTTTAAATGCTTCTATCCAAAGCAATTATTCAATTCAAGTCTATTTCTAGAACCAATTTGGTTCCCCAGTCTTGAAAGCCCTAAGAATTCCTGGGTATTTTCTCAAAATCAAAGCCAAAAACAACAAAAAGTAATCTCCAAAAAGTCACAGAATTCTGATTTTGTCTACTGGTGAATCTTACATGCCTAAAATGTATATGACAAATGCACATGTTAAAATGAATCAGTTATATGTATTACCTCTAACCTCTAATTCATAGCTCCATCTTTAATCATAAGACAGGCATTTGATATTTATAGAAAGAAGGAAAATAATGGGAAAAGAAAAAAATTTTAAGGATGCTCTATGACTTATAGGTGAAATTCAAGTACTCCAAGTTAAAAAAGTCATAGACTTGTAATGTTACTATTACCAAATAGTGGTGGTCTGATTTTTAAATTACCAACTTATGGAGCATCAAGTTTATTATCATTGAGAGACATAGAAATCATTATAGCATCATTTTCTATGTCTAGTATATTTTCTAATTTTAATATTCTGCCTCCTAGTTGTACTCTTTGTAAATGCAAAAAGCACAAACATAAAAATTTTTATCACTATAAGCATGACTATTTTATATGGTAGAGAAGAGTAAAAAAATGTTGACCTCAATGATAGGCTATTTACAGTTAAATTCTATCACTGACTTTAAATAAGCTATTTAACCTCTTAATTGACTCAGTTTCTCAGTCTATAATTGGTGTCAAAATTGCTATGATCTCATATGGTTGCTATGCTATTTAAATATTTGTATTACATAAAGTAATACATAAGAATAATGAATGGGGCTTCAGGAAGCTCTTAGTAAGTATTGGCAGTCTTGGGGACTTACAAAGAGATAACACTGATTCAATATTTATTGTATGCCAAACAGTGTGCTTGGGACTTCCACATATGGCTATTCATTATAAATCTTTTCTTCATCAATAAAGTGGGAATAATTATACTTATCTCATAGAATGTGATGAGCTTACACAAAAGGAAAAAATAAGAGGGAAATGCTTACAGTATCATGACTTGCTTATTTGTGTGCTAATAAAGGATCGCCCATGTTCTTCCTCTTTCCACGAATTCATGTTCATCTAATGTTTACCGACAATAACAACAAAAATTTATTTACAAACTTTAAGGGGGTGTTCTTTTAGTGACTGAAATACAACTATAATCATGTTTGTAATCATGGTGTTTAAATAAAGATATTATAAAGAAAAGAATGTAGAGTCCTATAGTTCTCTTGGCATTGGAAGATAAAGATTAAATCTGGGTGAACCATGCAAGACAAGCACCTTCCCACTGTACTTTTGTTCTGGTCTAAAATAACCCTTTATATATATATTTTTGGGGGGGGGGTTTGGGGCCACACCCAGTGACGCTCAGGGGTTACTCCTGGCTATGCGCTCAGAAGTCGCTCCTGGCTTGGGGGACCATATGGGAAACCGGGGGAAGGAACCGCGGTCCATACTAGGCTAGCGCAGGCACCTTACCTCCAGCGCCACCACCCGGCCCCAACCCTTTATATTTTTATTTCTCACATTATGTCTTTCCTAATTTCTCTCATACAATAAAAAAAAATTATAGACAATATGGGGCCAGAAAAATAACACAGCGGTAGGATGTTTGTCTTGCATGCAGCTGATTCCGGACAAATGGTGGTTCAAATCCCGGCATCCCATATGATCCCCTGTGCCTGCCAAGAGAGATTTCTGAGCACAGAGTCAGGAGTAACTCCTGTGAAGCACCAGTTGTGACACCCCAACCCCCCCAAAAAAGCCTTTAAGAAAAAGGAGAGAAAAGTCCAAGTCTAAAAATAATTTTTCCTTGTAGAAGAAAAAAAATTATTTGAGAAATACTTTGATTTCAAGGGTCATAGTCTGGAATGATTACAAGGACAACTGATTGCAAATTGACAACTGACTAAACTTGAGGGGCATCATTTTTAAGATGCAGAGTCAGGGTTCAGATCACTAATGTATCAAAAGGAAAGAACTTCTCTGCCATTGCTTCTACTTAAGAACAAATAATAATCTTCATTTTTTACTCAAAAAAAATAAAAACCCAACCAGTTGATTTCAAAAGGAAATAACATTATTCTTGGGTAGAGATTTCCAAACTACTGCCTAAGGTCACATGTGCCCCTCTGAAGACATTTATTTGGGCTCTCTCTCTCTCTCTCTCTCTCTCTCTCTCTCTCTCTCTCTGTCTCTCTCTCCTTCCTTCTCTCTTTCTCTCTCCCTCCCTCTTTCTCTCTCCTTCTCTCTCTCTTTCCTTCTTCTCCCCTCTCTCCTTTCTTCTCTCTCCTTTTCTCTCCTTATTCTCTCTCTCCCGGTCTCTCCCTTTCTCTCCCTCTCCTCCTCTTTGCCCTTCTCATTTTGTCTCCCCTCTCCCTCCTATCTCCCCTGTCTCTTCCTCCCTCCCCCTCTCATTCTTCCTCTCTTCCTTTCTCTCTCGCTCTCTCTTATTTTCAGTTAGTAAGGCCTTCTTTATGTGGTTAAGGTTTTTTTTTCTGAAGTTAGGTAAGAGGTCTTTTTCTTTCTTTTTGCAATTAGGGATGCCTTTTCTGAAGGTAGAGGAGCCTTTTATTTATTTATTTATTTTTAATAATTTCTTTATTTGGGGCCAGAGCAGTGGCACAAGCTGTAAGGCATTTGCCTTGCACACGCTAACCTAGGATGAACCACGGTTCAATCTTCCAGCTTCCCATATGGTCCCCTAAGCCAGGAGCATTTTCTGAGCACATAGCCTAAAGTAACTCCTGAGTGTCACAGGGTGTGACCCAAAAAAACAAAAAAAAAAAAAAAAAAAAAAAAACTAATTTTTTTTTCATTTAAGCACTATAGTTACAGCAATGTTCAAGTTTGGGTTTCTGTCATCGAATGTACACCACCCTTTACCACTGTAACTTTCCTGCCACCAATGTTCCATTTCCCTCCTCCCTCAGCACCAACCTGTCTTTTGGTAGTTATCATTGCATTTAGTCCTCTATAACTGTGCTCACTGCTCTTTGTGTTAAGTTTCATATCATGGGTTGGGCCTTACTGTTCTCATCACTATTGTATCTGGATATTATTATCATACTGTCTTCTTTTTTTAAGTTAGAGCCTTTTTTTATAAGTTGGTGGTTGGTGTTTTCTTCGGGGGGGGGCTGCATTTCAGTGATAACGCAGATGTCAGTGCTCAGAGGTAATACAAATGGTCAGCACTAAGTAGCTATAATTGTAAGTGCTTGATGTTAATGCAAATGGTCAGTGCTCAGTGTTATTGCATGGGAGGCCAAAACTGGTAATAAGGCTAAGGCCCCATGGGAACTTAATCTACTCTGTAGACAGCTGAGGAGTGGAAACCCAGTTTAGTTGGCAATGCATTTATATATTGATTGCTATTTAGTTGTGTATGTTGTTGTATGTTGTGTGCCATGTAAGCCTTGGTTCACACTGTTGTGATCTCCTGGAGATACATACAAGCATATGGCTGAACTTGCACTAGATTTGGATGGCAAAAGGCATACGTGCCTTCATTTTCTTACAGTGGAATCTGATCATATGGGTCGTCTCACCCATTCGATCTGATTCCTGTTACCATTTCACGATTGTAATATGGTTTGCATAGGGTAGTGTGAACCGGAAAGGTGGTGAAAGAACCAGCTTTGTAATAATACTGGTTCCCACACCACACCAGTGTGAGCATCAGGTAAAATTAAAGTTCCATCAATATGGGCACTGTTGAGGCTGAAATGATGTGGACTGGTAAGGTTGCATTTATGAACACTGATCAGACTATACGTGCTGCTACTAACAGTGACAAATATGGAACCATTGACCATCTCATTAGCCAAAAGCAGGTCCATATTTCTCACTGAAATACTTACGGGTAAGTTTGTCGATTTAACTTTACTAGTTCTT
>PVKC010014895.1:0-21806 GCA_004027635.1 Crocidura indochinensis | reverse complement strand
GTGGAAGATTGTAAGAGTCCAAGAATTTATCCATTTCTTCCAGGTTCTCATTTTTAGTGGCGTAGAGCTTCTAAAAGTAGTTTCTGATTAACTTTTGAATCTCTGCCATATCAGTAGTGATCTCTCCTTTTTCATTCCTGATACGAGTTATCAAGTTTCTCTCTCTTTCTTTGTTAGTTTTGCCAGTGGTCTGTCAATCTTGTTTATTTTTTCAAAGAACCAACTTCTGCTTTCGTTGATCTTTCGGATTGTTTTTTGGGTTTCCACTTCATTGATTTCTGCTCTCAGCTTTGTTATTTCCTTCTGCCTCCCTCTTTTTGGGTCCTTTTGTTGAGCACTTTCTAGTTCTATAAGCTGCGTCATTAAGCTACTCAGGTAAGCCCCTTCTTCCTTCCTGATATGTGCTTGCAGAGCTATAAATTTTCCTCTCAGTACTGCTTTTGCATACTTTTCCATAAGTTCTGATAGTTCATGTCTTCATTATCATTTGTTTCCAGGAATATTTTGATTTCCTTTTTGATTTCATCTCGGACCCACTGGTTATTCAGTATGAAGTTGTTTAACTTCCAGGTGTTAGTGTTTTTCTTCTTTGTTCCTTTGGAATTCACAAATAATTTCAGAGCCTTGTGGTCAGCAAAGGTAACCTGCAAAATTTCTATCCTCTTGATATTTTGAAGATATGTTTTATGTGCCAGCATGTAGTCTATCCTGGAGATAGTCCCATGTACATTGGAGTAGAATGTGTATCCAGGTTTCTGGGGAATGGAGTGTCCTATATATATCCACTAGGCCTCTTTCTTTCATTTCTCTCCTCAGGTCCAGTATATTCTTGTTTGGTTTCAGTCTGGTTGACCTGTCCAGTGTTGACAAAGCTGTGTTGAGGTCCCCCACATTTATTGTGTTGTTGTTGATGTTATTTTTTAGCTTTGTCAACAATTGTATTAAATATTTTGCTGGACCCTCATTCGGTGCATATATGTTTAGAAGAGTGATTTCTTCCTGTTCTACATACCCCTTGATTAATATATAATGTCCATCTTTGTCCCTTACTACCTTCCTGAGTATAAAGTTTGCATTATCTGATTAGTATGGCCATTCCAGCTTTTTTATGGGTGTTGTTTGCTTGGATAATTTTCCTACAGCCTTTTATTTTGAGTCTATGTTTGTTCTGACTATTCAGGTGCGTTTCTTGTTGACAGCAAAAATTTGGATTGAGTTTTATGATCCATTTAGCTACTCTGTGTCTCTTAACTGGTGCATTTAGTCCATTGACATTGAGAGAAAGAATTGTCCTAGGATTTGATGCCATCTTTATATCGATATTTTGTATGTCTTTTGTTTAGTCTTGTCTTAAATTAGTCTTTCAGTTTTTCTCCTAAGCATGGGTTTGAGTCTGTAAAGTTTCTGAGCTGTTTTTTTGTCTGTGAAACTATGTAATTTTCCGTCAAACCAACAAGTGAGTTTTGCTGGGTACAGTATTCTAGGTGAAGCATTCATTTCATTCAGTCTTGTTTTACAATATCCCACCACTGCTTTCTGGCCTTGGTGCTTCTGGTGACAGGTCTGCTAACTCTCAAGGATGCTCCCTTGAATGTAATTTCCCTTTTTGATCTTGCTGTTTGCAGAATTATGTCTCTATCTGTGGGAATTGTCATTGTGACTAGGATGTGTCTTGGAGTATTTTTTTCTAGGGTTTCTTTTGGTTGGTACTCTTCGGGCATGCAAGATTTGATCACATATATTCTTTAGTTCTGTACGTTTCTCTTTAATGATGTCCTTGACCGTTGATTCTTCCTGGAATTTTTCTTCCTGGGTCTCTGGGACTCCAATGATTCTTAAGTTGTTTCTGTTGATCTTATCATAGACTTCTATTTTCATCTGTTCCCATTCTTTGACTATTTTTTCCATTGTCTGTTCGTTTGTTTTAAGCTTTTTTTCCAATCTCTCCCACTGTATGGAGTTGTTATTTATCTCATCTTCCACAGCACCAAGTCTTTTCTCACCTTCTTCTACCCTGGTGTTGAGATCATCCATTTTACCTTTCAATTCATTTACTTAGTTTTTCAGGTCTGTTAGTTGACATGTTATTTCAGTTTGGAGTTTTATGATTTCTGTCATCATATTTTCTTGGTTCTTATTAGTGTTCTTGTTCAACTCGGTCCATGGTTTCTTTCAGTTCTTTCAGCATCTTCCATATTGCTTTTCTAAAGTCCTTATCTGTGAGATTGATTAGTTCGTTTGTCATTATCTGGTCATCAGAATTGTCATCTTCGTTCTCTATGTCTGACGCTGGCCTGCGTTGTTTCCCCATTGTCACACTAGTATTGTGTGTTTTTCTACATGTTGCGGTGGCATTCATTGGGTAAATGATGTTCCCAGCCAGACACCTCTGGCTCCAGCCTTTCCGGGTGTGTTGATTTGCCTACAAGGGATTGGAGTTCTCCGTGGATGAGGCCTCTCAAAGGATCAAATCTTGGGCCTAGGCACACAGCAGAGAAGACAGTCCAGAGAGAAATGCTGGGCTTCTGTGATCCAGCACAGTCCTTAGTGTGTGATTTTTTTCTCTTCTTGTTGCGTTGATGCGCTTTCCTTAGCGCACTCCCACGAGGTCTGGATGACAGCAGGGGACAAAGAAACAGAAAGAAAAGACAAGGCTCACAGTTCTTAGCAGTCAGCCCCACTAGGCAGGCGTGGATATGGAGAAATTCCCAGCCTGACTGGGTGATGATTTTTAATAAGGTGGGGAATCTGGATGGTTTGAGGGGTGAAGGGATAATCGGATTTTCAGAGGAGGGAAAGGGGAAAGTATACAGAAGGGGCAGGAAAGAGAGAGAAAATAAATTAAAAAGAAAAAGAGAGAAAAAGAAAAAAACAGTAGTGAGAAGAGTAGAGAAAAGAGCGAGGGAATGCTAGTTTGAATATGTTCGATGAGTCGGGCCTGTAGTATAAGTCTGTAGGTCACAGTTGCTGCTTCAGTGATCTGGGTGGTCACGTGCTTCAAGTTCTAAATGCTGTATAACCTAGAGATAAAGGGTATGTTAAAGAGCTTTATGGGGACATTCTCGTACTGCAAGCTGGGTATGGTATTTTGTGTGATTGAGACCCAAGATGCAATCTTAGTTTGTTCACGTTTTCTATCCAAGAACCCATGTGGACAGAAAAGCTGAGAGGTTTTTTAAGTATAGAAAGATTAAGGCATTAAAACATATTATTATGGGATGCTTCTTTTGGAGTGAGTGCTTTCCCATGGTATCCTTTACCTGTATCCTGTATAAGATCCCTAAAGATTTATTATGGGCCTTTGTAGTAGAAGGCTAATTACTTACCTGGTCTTTCTATGCTGCTGTTTCTGCTGTTGCTGGGTTTTTTTTTTTTTGTGGTATAATGTGTAGTCAAGAATTTTTGTTGTATTTTTGTTGTTCCTCTTTCATATGTTTTGGGCACTGCTCTCCGGTATATGTTGACTGTTACAATGTTTGGGGTTTCTACCCTATTATACCCCGTTATTTGATTGTTGAGTATTAATTGTATATAAGGTGTATGTTCTAGGTGCTTCAGAATAGTGCTTTCATTCTGTGTTCATCTTTCATATTCTGGCTTACTTCATATAACATAATATGTTCTAGGTCCATCCATGTTGCTGCAAAGTCTGTGATTGTATCATTTCTGACTGCCATGTAGTATTCCATTGTGTATAGATACCATATCTTAATGGTATTCATCTGTTGTTGGACTTTGAGATTGATTCCAAGACTTGGCTATTATACTGAGTGAGGTGCACACATTCTTTAGAATGAATGTCCTTCCAACTTGGGGGTAGATACCTAGGAGAACAATTTCTGGGTCAAATGGTAGCTCAATTCTGAGTTCTTTGAGCACTCTCCAGACTGTTCTCTATAGGTGTTGGACTGGGGGGGCATTTCAACCAGCAGTGGATAAGAGTGCCTTTCATGCCACATCCCTGCCAACATAGATTGTGCCTATTATTTTTGATGTGTGCTATCCTCACTGGTGTAAGGTGGTATCTCATTGTTGTCTTTATTTGGATTTCCCTAATGATGAGTGAAGGTGAGCATGTTTTCATGTGTTTTTTGGCCATCTTTTGTCTCCCAAGGAGAAGTGTCTATTCATTTCATCACCCCAATTTTTATGGCTTTATTTGGTTTTGGGGGGCTCAGTTTTCTGAGTGTTTTGTATATTCTGGATATCAGCCCTTAATATGATATGATGGGTGAAAAGATGTTTTTCCAGTCAGTTAACTGTCTTCTTCTGTTAAGTAGGGTTTCTTTTGCCATGCAGAAGCTTTTTATTTGATGTAGTCCCATTTGTTTATGTTTGACGCTAAAGTTCTGGCCATTGGTGTTCCATCCTCGAAGACCTTTTTGATATATAGGTCTTTGAGTGTTCTATCTATTTTATTCTCTATAAACTTTATAGATTCAGGTGTAATTTCGAGGTCTTTAATCCATTTTGAGTTGATTTGTGTATAAGGAGTGAGGTATGGGTCAATTTTGAATTTCTTACATGCGGTTTTCCAGTTGTACCAACACCATTTGTTGAAAAGACTTTCTTTGTCCCATTTCAAGTTCTTGGGTCATTTGTCAAATATAAGTTGGCTGTATATCTGGGGGCTTATGTCTGGAAATTCTGTTCTAAGCCATTACTCTGTCCATATACCAGTGCCATGCTGTTTTGATCACTATGGCTTTATAGTATAGCTTCAGGTTAGGTAAGGATATGCCACCCAGCTTCCTGTTTTTAGTATTTGTTTGGCTATCCTGGGTCTTTTGTGGTTCCAGATAAATTTTATGATTGATTGTTTTAAGTCTTTAAAGAATGATGTCTGAATTTGGATGGGGATTGCATTAAATCTATATAGGAGTTTGGGTAGGATAGTCATTTCGACTATGTTGATTCTACCTACCCATGAATATGGGATGTTCTTTCATTTCCCAAGATCCTCTTCAATTTATTTCTGAAGTGTTTTGAATTTTGCCAGGTATAAGTCCTTCACTTCCCTTGTAAGGTTGATTCCTAGGTACTTGATATTTTTTGAAACTATTTTAAATGAAGTTATATTCTTAATCTCTCTTCTACTTCATTATTTTATAGAGAAATGCTACTGTCTTTTGTGTATTGACTTTGTAACCAGTCACTTTGCTGTATTGGTTTATTGTTTCTAGGAGTTTTACTGTGGACACTTATTTTCCTACTTTTTAACCTTTTCAGTCTTACTATAAAGAAGTTCAGTTTTGTGATGATGAAAGGAAACCAGGATCTTGGTGGAGACCATTATGTAGCATTTATGATTTTAAACTATAAGCCCAAAACATGTTTAATTAACAGTAACATTAACTGTCACTATTATAACACCTTAAATATAACTTAGATAACGTATAAATTAGTTTTCAGATTCAATTGTTTAATACAATTATGACTTAATTGATAACTTGGAGTCCTTAGGCAAATAACTTATAAATATATTTTTCAATTTTAAAAAACAGTGAGACTTGATATTAAAAATAATCCAGATACTACCCAGTATCTGGGTAATTCTACCCAGTAGAATTGCAAGATCTCTATCTTCTATGTCTTATATTATATTATGTCTTATATTCTATATCTTATATTGGTTTAATGAATAAAAAAAACCCCACAGGGACCAGAGATATTACAAGGACTAAGGCATTTGCCTAGCATTCAATCACCTTTAGTTCAATTCCTGGCAACAAACATGGTTCTCTGAGCACTACCAGGAATGATCCCTGAGCAAGAACCAGGATTAATCCTTCAGTATCACAGAGTATTTCTCACCAAACAAATAAAAAAAACAGATAACTATTGTCTTTCTACTTTACTGAGATAATTGTGGTTACTGCACAATAAATATTTCTGGAAAATAAAAATAATGTGACTCAGTGGAAAAGAACTTGACTGGAATATGCAATATCCTGGAATTAATATATATATATTATATATTATATTATATATTATATATATGTTATATATAAATATATATGTATACACAATATCCTGGAATTAATCCCTGGCACCATCACTGTCACCTTTACAATCTGAAATCAGTTTAAACATCTTTACCTATATTTAATGACTTGATTTCATTGGGAAGATATTTAATATGATAAAAAGGTTATAAGGAGTCAGATTATGTAGTTTCAAAATCCTGAAAACAAAGTATTCAGTAGATTTAGTTACATTGTCAATCTTGTTAGAACTACTTTGAAACATTTTTTAAACTGGAAAGGGAAAACAAAGATGACTTCTAGTGTCAAAACACATGTCTGTGGAAGAAAATATAACAGCTCCTCTGTTTTTGTTTGCTTTCTATAACGATTACTTGCTGTCTCACTTCTGGAATCAGTATAAAGTGAAGCATGAGATAGAGAGGAATGGGATTGGTTGCAGGCGTCTGAATGCTCAGTTAGGTGGTTTTGAAAATCCCCTGAAAACAATCTCATGATAGAGTCTTACTGGCATCCAGGCAGTTTAAAAATTTTTTTCTCCTGAGTATAAAACATGAAAACCATCCCAGCGTTCTATAAAAAAATGCCTTATTTTACCTACTGAACATAAAGTAAGTTCACTTCAATTGTCTACTTTAATATTAAAAGAGAGAGCACTCTTCTTATCAAAACCAAAAAGTCATAGGGCTCTTAAATAAATAACTGTCTGTCACAGCTATCTTTCTCAAACTGATTAAATTCTATTCTCTGAAGACCAAAGACTTCTAATATTCCATTTTAAAAGTCAGAGATTGTATCATGAAGCATGACTCAAAATCCAATCCCTTAAGCAACTTTCATTCAAATATTTTAGAAAACATACATTTGTTTTACTTCTTAATACTGTCAACAAATTAGGAAATTACTATTTTAATTATATGAAATATTAATTATACTAGTTTTAATTCAACTATCTCCAAGTATGTTAATTTATAAAACACAATTTTACATATATATATTACTATTGATTACTTGAAAATATTATATTACTGACCTTAACTAAGCTTTAATGTTCTTTTAATTTGTTTTTGACTACTTTGTGCTTAGGGATCACTTGGGAAATGGAGGAGAAACTATAAGTGGTTCTGGGGCACAAAATCACATTAACAGGTTCCCTACACATAATAATATCTCTTTAGTTAAAGTTTGTTTTTATATACCTAGAAATATACTACTTGGGTCAAGCATTTTATCATTTTTTTCTGGAGAACTTGCAGAAATGCAAATATATCTAAATGTAATTATTTTATTAGGATATTTTTTACTTTGAGTAAATTAGAAAATAGCCATGGCTTAGTCATACATCTATTCCTTTCAAATGTGTAACATGAGTAAATATCAAAATCTTGCAAGAGAGCAATGGTACCTATTTTGCAACTGATAAATTAATATTGACTGTCATTTTCTAAAGACTAGAACTCACACAAGGGATCAAAATTATTTGTTGGGGAAAATCTTGAAATTTACTTTGATTCATTTCTTCAAACTATTTCTATGAAGCACTGTGCTGCCAATTACACTTGGGAGACCTAACTCATAAATATCACGTATGTATAATATATTGGGTTAATATGTATGTGTCAGGGTTAACAAAAACAGAAAAAAATAGTACTTAGTAGTGCTCTAGAGGTTATTAAATAAAATGTGATATTCTATATCATGCTCCCTTGAAAAGTCAGATGTGATGTAGTTCTCACAAAGTTTGTGTTTTATTAAAAAAGAAAAATTTGATTACAGCATATCAGTAGGTTACACTGATGAATAAAAGGAGCTCTTTGTCAGTTGATGTTATGAAATTATAAAAATTGTTAAAGGCATAGTAGTATCTTTGGGACAAATATATACTCCTCGAGTGAAAACATAAAAGAAAGAAACAGTGAATTTTAAAAATAATGTCAAGTAAACAAAAACAATCAATAAAAATGTTCATAGCAGAGATTCCCAATTAATGTTAGTTATTATTAGCTTCCTAATAATTCAGTTAGATAGTGCAACTGTGTCCTTGGAAAAACATAGGTTCCCTGATCATTTATTCTTTGCAATTTCTACAATTTGTAGAATCTTTATTTACTTCCAATTTTTATTTACTAATTTTATTTACTTCCAATTTGAAGTTTACTTCAAATTTTGGAAATTATAACTAGTGAAAAACTATAATTTACTCAGAGTTGCAAAACAGTTATAACATTAATTGGTATTCAATATATACTTTGAGTAATTCATCTTTTGCATAATAAGACAGTTCAGAGTTAATTAGCTATGATTAAAATATGTTCTCTTTTAGTATTATGTTTGTTTCAGAGTTAGGATTTAATGTCAATGTGTCACAGAAGAAAAATAATAACATATCTAGTTGACAAAGTAAACATCAATGCATAAATTTAATATATACAAAGAAGTCACATTTTATCCTAAATATTATGCTAAATATTTTAGAAAGTTTTTTTTGTAGGAGAAAACTTCCTAAGCACAATCTTATTCAAAATGTCTCCTTTCTAGTTAATGAGGAAAAATGTTAATTTCTTATTTTTATATCAGAAAAGGGACATTAGTATTGCTGCGGAAATAGTAAAATCTTCATCTAACCCATGGAGAAAAGGAAAACAGTGTAAATTTTCATTTAAGGGTGTTTGTTTGTTTGTGGCCACAGCCGGTGATGCTCAAGGGTGACTCCTGGCTATGTGCTCAGAAATCACTTCTGACTTGGGGGACTGTAAAGGATGCTAGGATTGAACTGAGGGAGGTCTGTCCTGGTTCAACCACGTGCAAGGCAAACACCCTGCCGCTGTACTATCGCTCCTACCCCAATTTTTAAGTATTAAACCATAAAATGATATGCATCATGACGAGTTATTGAAGACAGAAGGAAATCCTATCATTCAATATAGACAAGCAGATTTATTCCTTTACACACCTGCCTCTCTAATCTTCAAAAGGATTGACACACATTTGCCATACAGACTTGGTCCTGAATTCACAGAAAAACAAGGTGACTCTCCATGTTGTTCAAATGGTACACTCTAGAAGAAAAATAAAGTTTTTTTGTTTTTATTATTGTATAAAAAGAACAAGTTTTTACCCTCTAAGCACGGCACCCTTCAAAATGAGGGTTGCTGTCTTCTTTGGCATTTACATTCCAAAGATAACTTTTAAGGCCTTGAGAAAAAAAAATCCAAGGTCATAATGCTCACCAGAAGCCTATCTAGATTTCAAAAGGTTGTAAATATTTAAAGAGAGGCTATTGCACATCTACTTGAAAGTTTTCTTTAGTAAAAAAAAAAAAAAAAAAAAAAAAAAAAAAAAAAAAAAAAAAAAAAAAAAAAAAAAAAAAAAAGGCCTCTGACTGAAATAAAAGGCCAATGTAAGGTCAGACAAAGTTAGTTAACTAGGAGACCAAAGTGAGGATTTGAACCAGACTAGCCTAAAAAGTTTATTCCAAGAGTAATTTATTA
This sequence comes from Crocidura indochinensis, assembly GCA_004027635.1. Lineage (NCBI taxonomy): Eukaryota > Metazoa > Chordata > Mammalia > Eulipotyphla > Soricidae > Crocidura > Crocidura indochinensis. The sequence continues at coordinate 12,331 of PVKC010014895.1, read as the reverse complement.
GTTACTAATTTGGATATTAGAATGAGATTAGAAAATCAGGGAATAGCCGGGCAGTGGCGCTGGAGGTAAGGTGCCTGCCTTGCCTGCGCTAGCCTAGGACGGACCGAGGTTCGATCACTGGGTTTCCCATATGGTCCCCCAAGCCAGGAGCGACTTCTGAGCGTATAGCCACGAGTAACCCGTGAGTGTCACCGGGTGTGGCCCAAAAACCAAAAAAAAAGAAAAAGAAAAAGAAAATCAGGGAATAAAGGGAAAGTCAATCACTTACTACACACTGTGTCACAAAAGCAATAATTGCAAATAGTACAGTAAATTCTAGCAGAATTTCTAGATTGTCTTGGGTAACTCAAAATTTATTTCATTTTGGGGATCACACCTGGTGGCACTAAGGGGTTACTTCTGACTCTGCACTCCGATATCTCTCCTGTCAGATATGTGGATCATATGGCATGTTGGGATTCGAACTACAGTCCTTCCTGGATCAGTTGCGAGCAAGGCAAATGCCCTACCACTGTTCTTTCTCTCCGGCCCAACTAAGAATTTTTTTGCATATTTTTTTGTTCTTTTGTTTTGTTTTGGAGCAACATCCAGCTGTGCTCAGGACTTACTCATTCCTATGTGCTCAGAGATCCCTCCCAGCATATTTTCCTGCGGGATTATATGAGGTGCAGAGGATTGAACCCTGTTAGGCTGTGTGCAAAGCAAATGTCCTGTTGTATTATAGTTCTGGCACTTCCACAACTTTTATGACTTAGAATAGATATTAGACACCAGGGAAGAAAAACAACAGGGTAGTTAAACTATATCTTAACTCTTCTAATTTAGGAGATTTGTGCTTAGTCTTCAGTGTTTGATCTTACTGTTACTGACTTTTGGAAAGAAATAAAAGTGGAGAAATGCTGATTTGACTTTCTTTCTAGGCATATGGATATTTTCTGCATGACTTCACTGAATAGGGCCAGTCTAATTCTGACTTAAGTCCATCAAGGGTCAGTTCTTTCAGCCTGTCAAACCAGGACAGGAGTCCAAAAATAAAATTTCAATCTGCAGTGAGAAATTTCTTCCTTCATTTTAACAAAGAAAATTAGACTTGACGTGTTAATTTGTATTTATTTTTGTAGTATCAAAATTATAGTTATTTTTTAGTTGTCTGTTAGTGTTTGAGGCCTAGAACAGATAAAAATAGAAAAATTAAAACTGGAAATAATTATTCATTTCCTCCATTTTTTTCAAATAGTATACTCACAATCAACTTATATTAAATAAATAGGGAGTGTACTAAACATAGCTGAACACCTCAATGGAGTCTTTCTTTTTATAACAGAAGAGGTAAAATATTTTTATTTGTCTTTCTTATCTCAAGTTTAACCTGAGTGTAAAGGTAAAAACCTGTACCTCTGACAAAGTGAGTTCAGTGTGAAGAAGAAATACTTCTTTAATAGCTTCAACTGCTTAATACTTTATAAGTATAAACCTGGGTACTTTACATTACGTTAGTCTCAGCAACTATAGATGAAAATTGAGTTCAAATTATTTATCTTCTATTGTGAAAGATAAAAAAGAATAGCTTTCCTATAGCTAGCAATGTGTTTTGCTTTGAAGAAGGTAATGCTCCATGGGCAGGTGATATCTGACTTCCTCTAATACAGTAAAGTCAATTCCAGGCTTCAGAAAAAACAGGGAGAGAAACCATGCCCTTCATTTAATATCACTCAATCAAATCATCAAATCAAACTAAATCAAAAGCATCTTGGGTGCTTTAAAGACACTGTAGCAAGTGAATGTAGCAAAGAAGCTAAGTTCCAGCACTATTAAAATATAGAGAGATAATGAGGTCTCAACTGCATTTCAGTCAGTTAATTATTTATTGGATTTTTCTTAAGTGGCAACCTTTATTAGGAAATTAATGCAGAATACCAAATGCTGGAGACTACCAATTATAAAGGATACATGAAACAAAAGCAGTAGTGTCAAGCAGTATTGAAATCACTTGTAAAGTATGTTGTCTTAAAAAGGCATATCTGCAATGGAATTGTACTGAGAACCCAGAAATTAATTGCCTATATATCTGAGGATTTATGAAAAAGGTACCAACAGCATAAAATGAAAAAAAGGAGTCTATTTAACAAATAGTTCTGAGAAATGAGATAGCCACAAGTGAAATAATGAAAGCAGATAACTCTGATATCATGCACAAAAGTGCACCCAGAAAAGAATAAATATATCATTTAATACCAGAGAGACTGAACACATCTAAAAGTCCAAAAATAATCATTGTTAGTGTGAATGTAGGTGATAAAAAGATCCTCATCTAATGCTGGTGGGCATTAGAATTGAACTATTTATTTATTTTTTATTTTTATTTTATTTTTTGGTTTTTGGGTCACACCCGGTGATGCTCAGGGGTTACTCCTGGCTATTCGATCAGAAGTCGCTCCTGGCAGGCACAGGGGACCATATGGGGAACCGGGGGATCGAACCGCAGTCTGTCCTAGGTTAGCACAAGGCAAGGCAGGCACCTTACCTCCAGCGCCACCGCCCGGCCCCTTTATTTTTATTTTTATCTTTTTTGACTTCTTTGTTTTGGTGTAGATATTGAAGTTGCTGTCACCAATCTTATTTTATGCTATTTTCTCTCTCTCTTTTTTTGAGCTCTGTCATAGTTTTATTTCAGAACCAAGACTATTAAGTGGTGCTTGCCTTTAGTGCTGTAGTGCTCACTGGATATTTTATTCGATATTTCTTTTTGTATTGTTGTGGTATTTCAATTCCTTTTTTCCTGTCCTCTCTCAAATTGAGTTTGAGAGCCTCTAGAAGGACTACACCCATTTTCGGCTTATTTGATTTTTACTCCACTTTATTTCTTTTTCTTTCTTCAAACAAAACCACATAACTTGAACTATCTAGCTCCGCCTCACAAACAGAGGGGCAAATAAGGGAGGGTATCAGGACCAACCAGATATATGATCACTAGATAGTAAGCTAAACACAGAGGGAACCACTTATTCTAGCAGCCCGGGGGGGGGGGGGGGGGAGAGAGTGCGGGATTTGGGATGCGGGATGGGAATGGGGTGGAGGGAGGGCAAATTTGATGATGGGATTCGCCTGATTCAATGTTAATATGTACCTAAAATACTACTGTGGAAGATATGTAAGTCAATATGGTCAAAATAAAAATTATAACATAAAATTATTTTTACCTATAAAAAGGCAGACTTCAGGGAGGTTGAAAATCTGTTAATAAGCATAGATGTAATGTTACTTTGGTGGTGGGATTCATGTTGAAATAATGAATGCCAGAAATAACTTCATCATACTACAACTCTGTAAACTAGGGTGTCTAAAATAAAGGAAGTTAATTAAAATAAACTGAACTTCCATTTACTGAATAATTCCACTTCTTAGAATAAACTCTAAGTGCCTCCAAACACAATGGAGACATTGACTCCTCTGTTTCTTGCTAAAGTATCATAAATTGTTAAATCTGAAAACAACCCACATGTCCTAAAACAGATGACTGGATAAAGAAATTATGGTTCACCGATAATGAAATACTACTCAGCCATACAAAATGATAAGTCATGCAATTTGCTGCTATTTGGATGGATATGGAGATAAAAAGACTGAGTGAAGTTATTCAGAGAGAATGAGATCAAAATATAATGATCTCACTCATATGCATGACATAAGGAAATGCAATAGTGGAATAAATATCCAAAAGCAACAGAAATGAAGAACATAGTTACTGAAATTCAGTATGAAGTGTATCACTTAGGGAGACAGGGCAGTGTATAGGTCAGGGAAGAGCAGAATACGATAAAGACCGAGGGAAGTATTTACCTGGAAGGAATAGAGGCATATGAGAGGTGTTAAAGTGTGATTTTATGCATGAAATCCTATTGACAACAATACTGCAAACCAGCATCAAAAATTATTAAAGTGTGCCTGTCAAAGAGAAAGGTGAGTGGATGGGAGGAAAATGGGCATTGTTGTAGGAAAGTGGGCACCAATGTAGGGACTGGAGTTGAAATATTGTGATTCAATCATAAATTTGCATGGTGACTTAATAAAATAATCTAATAAAAATAAAAAAAACTGAATAGGCCCCAAACCATAAAATACAATGAAGAGAACATAAACAAATGAATCCATTATACTGGCTTTAGTGCTGTCTTTAGTGATTTGACCATCAGTAAAAATGAACAGCAAATAAATGGAATTACATCAAATGAAGAGGGTTCTGCATAATGAAAGATAATATTCTCACAACAGCTATTTGATAATGGACTAGGAGTCAAGAAAAATATGGAAACATAGAGTTCAACAACAATAATACGTGCAAGCATTTCTAACAAAAACTGGGATAAGATATGACCAGACTTCTCTGAAGAAGATACATAGATCACTAGTAGGCAAATGAAAATTTGCATAGTACCATGGATGATTATCATGGGAAAAAAGAAAATCAAAACAATATTTAGTTCTCTCTTTCCTCTTATGGACCATATAGAATATGGAAGAAATAACTAGTGTTGGGACTGGAGCAGTGGCACAGGCAGTAGGGTGTTTGCCTTACTGGCGCTAACCTAGGGCAGACTGCTGTTTGATCCCTGAGCGTCCATATGGTCCCTCAAGCTAGGAGCAATTTCTGAGCTTATAGCCAGGAGTAACCCCTGAGCATAATTAGGTGTGGTCCCACCCCCCCTCCCAAATAATAAAATAAAATGACTAGTGTTGGCAAAGTATCTGAAAAAAGGAACCTTCATATACTATTCATGGGGATGTAAATTAGTTCAATCCCTTTGAAAAACAATATGGAGATTTATAAAACAAATTAAAATAAAATCAATACATGACCCAGTAATCCCACTTCTAATTATCAAAGAATATTAAAACACTAATAAAAGCAGATATGTGCAAACCTATATTCACATCAGCATGACTTATAATTATCATATTTAGAAACATCAAGTGCTCCCAAACATTTAAGTGGATATAGAAGATATGCTGTGCATACACAATGGAATATTAATCATCTATTAAAAGAGAAGAAATCTTGCCTTTTGTTACAAGATAGAAGTGGCAGGTGACATGCTAAGTAAAATAAATTAAAAGAATAAATTTGAATGCATTCACTCTTACATGTGTATAAAGAAACCAAACAAAGGGACATAACACAAATAAAAAATGACTTTAGTTTGAGGACAGCACTGAGGTTGATAAAGTGGGACAATGGTGGAATAATATTGGCATTTTTAATGTGGGTATAGTATTGTAATCCAAAGACATTGTAGCCATAAATAGATATATTCTTGTTAGTCAGTTATAGAATTGTTACTCCAATAAAATATAAAACTGGTAAAACATAAAAATAAAATATAAAATGAACATATGAAAATTTCAATGAACATTTGAAAATTTTCTTTGGATGGAAGTGAATCTTAGATTTGCCAAATCAAGTTCCAGTTGGCAAAGAAACCTTTATCCTACAGTTTCAAGCACTCTGTTCCATCAATAAAAATTGGTGGTGATGCTTAACAAAATCTGCCACACTTCAGAGGCTGTAGAAATAAGACATTACTTTGAATTACAATTGGTAGAAATGGTTGGAAATGCAAAACTTTTGGGGGACAGTTTCTTCACATGCCTCAGAATTCAAATGAAGGCAGCTGATGAGTTTGCCTGACGCTTGCTAAAGGAGTCATCAATCACTACAGAACTAAAACTCTGAAGGAGCCTGGAAAGGAAGGAAAGGAGAGAATTGATAATATGACACTCCTGCTTCAGTGTTAAATAATTGCTGCCTCATGTTTATTATTTTGAGAAAAAAGACATATTTAAATAGAAAACTTGATAATAGAAATGAAGAAATTAAAAAATAATTTCCAGGCCATTTTTTGAACCAGTAGCTGCACATATCAGCCCATTAAAAGACTCCAAGTTGGAGTCTTTAACCTCTTTCCCAGGGCTTCTCTCTTAAAATGTGTGAGATTCCTCGGAGTGTCAGGGAGGTGCAATTTCTCACCAGAGATTGTCCAAGCACTAAAAGTATTTTTCTGCTCTTCTGACATTTTTTTCTATATTAAAAAAACTGTTCACCCTGGGGCATCTCAGCTGAACATGACTGTAAGAACAGTGTAAGTTTGTAAACAATCTAATTCCATTTAAGAAATTTATAGCTTATTTTATACCTCACTTAGCATTTTAGAAGTGGAGCTTTTAAAATTTCCAAAGAAGCATGCTTGAAGCTAAGTGCTATCATCCAGGCTTCTCTCTCTCTCTCTCTCTCTCTCTCTCTCTCTCTCTCTCTGCATTATTAGCCTATATTTTTTTTTTACTACTTTCAGCATATTTGTCAGCACTTATTCACATATAAAGTGAGTATAGATATAGATAAGATGTGCACTGCTGGCAGTTCAATTTGCAACTCTCTAAATTATCAAGTGCTTCCCCCAGGATTCTGATTCTAACTTTCCCACTTTTATAAGTTTTATTGTACAAGGTTTAGAAAGAGCCCATAACTATTTTCATATCTCCATTTCCTAAAAATTTACAAAAATGAAATTTCAGAAAATTGTGCCATAAATAAAATATACTTATTTAATTTGTACCAGTTTAAGAACCATGAAAGAAAGGTAAAATGTAAAGTCATATTACATAAAAATATTGACATATACACACACAAACATGATAGAATCAGTATCATTATACTATTGGTACAGCATTTTCTCCCCTGGATGATATTAATTGTAATTTTTCTGCCCCTCATTTTTCCCAAGTAATAATATTTTAATATTGAATACATAAATTTACATATAAAATCTGTTTTCTTGTGGGGAAGAATGCGGAATCTTCATGCTATCTTTAAAAAGCTATATGCAATTCAGTCATATATCTAAAATTTCTGGCACATTTTAATGAAAAGAAATATTATATTAGTTTTTTGGGGGCCACCCTTGGTGACACTCAGGGTTTACTCCTGGTTATGAGCTCAGAAATGACTCCTGGCTTGGGGCACCATATGGGACAAATGGAGATCTAACTGCTGTCTGTCCTAGTCTACTGCAGGCAAGGAAGACTCCTTACCACTTGTGCCACTAATCTGTCTCCAATAAATATTATATTAGAACCTGGAAATTCAGGATAAGCTGTGGCCTTATAAACAAGTGTGTGTGTGTGTAAAGCATGACAGTTTTTATTAAAATTATTTAGAAAAATGTGAGGGATGAGAAAAACAGAAGTATGTGTTCAAGATCACAGGCTTTTCCACAGGGAAATAGGCAAGCAAAGAAACAAAGACACTTGTTTTGGCTGACCTCACCTTGTCACCTCAGAGAGAGAGAAGGTACCCTGCTTTCTCAAAATTCTGGATTTCCTGGCAGACAAAAACAAGCCCCTCAAAAGCAAATGTGCATAGATTTCCTATCCTTTGAATTCCTGTATTGTGTGATCAGGAGACAACTCCAATTTCTTTTTTTTATTATTGAAACACCAATTTAGATAGCAATGTATATCTAAAGCTACATTGTTCTTAGAAACAATTAAAAGTCACAGAATGGCCAACTAGCATTAAGTCTGAAATGACTTAATGACCTCGTTGTGAGCTAAAATTATTTTCACAAATAATTTTGTTGCTATAATTTATTTTCCTTTTCTTTTGTAAGAATTTCAGTTCTATTTATTTGGAAATAAAAGTTTTGCTCTTTAAATAAAGTAATTTATATTTAAAAAGCAATCAATAATATTTAAAGTTCTTTAAAATATTCAACAAAATATGGGGCCCGGGAGATAGCATGGAGGTAAGGCGTTTGCCTTTCATGCAGAAGGTCATCGGTTCGAATCCCGGTGCCCCATATGGTCCCCCGTGCCTGCCAGGAGCAATTTCTGAGCATGGAGCCAGGAGTAACCCCTGAGCACTGCCGGGTGTGACCCAAAAACCAAAAAAAAAAATTCAACAAAATATATTAAAAGCAATATACATCAATTTAATAAAGACCAGATATAGCAATATCATGCCAAAATTTTACTGAATTATTTTAAAAGAGATTTTCTTCTAATAATATGAATAAGATGGTTATTTTCCAGAATTATGCAATACATTGTTGGAAGTATATTCAAAAAATCATACAAGGAAATAAGAGGAAAGCATGAAGTAAAACTAGTAATATTTACAGATGAAATTATAATTTAGAGAAAACTATATACATTCTAATAATGAACCATAAAAATACAGGTAAAAAATCAATATATTAAAAACAATAGGGTACAATTAAAAGAAAAGGAAAATGAGAAAAGAAATTTAAAGACAGTGTGAGTTTAAGTAGTAGAAGTATTAGCATTGTTAAACTGGTGATATCAATGAATGTATATTCTGTATAAATTGTAGTAAAATAGTAGTAAAATAACACTTTCAACTAAAATATTACAAATTCTTACAGGAACTATTAAAGGAATAAATAGGAAAACCCACTGATGAAATGGAACAAAAATGTAGTTTTCATGTATACCAACTTCAAATCACTGAAAGTAATCAAAATAGCATGGGACCAGTGAAGTGATTCAAATAGCAGCAGATATGTTTCACATTTATTAAACAGTGTGTCTAATTCAGGTACTTCATGATTCCTGAACACCATTGCATGAAGTTCCCTACTTTACACCTATACTGGATATGTCCCCAAAATGTAATAATATCAGTGTCAAAACCTGCATAAAATGGGATTGTTCCACACACTTCAATGAACAAGAACAAAGAATCAAGAAATGAACGTGCTTTTAAGACAAAGTGGTAAACCATGCAATGGATAGTAAAAAGGTTAAGAAAACTTGAGAGCCACCTGAAAAATACTTAAACTCCACTCTGCTCACACCATACACAGAAGATTTATCAAAATGAAACAAAGGCTTTTGAATGAGACCTGAAAACATGAAATACACAGAAGAAACCATAGGCCATTTTCTCCTTGATTTAGACCTTAAGGATAAGTTTGGAGATTGAATAACAAATATCAGGAAACAAAACAATGAAAATGGGATTATATCAAATCTAATATCTTCATATAGTCAAATAAATTATCATTAAAATGAAAAAATACCTTTTTATTTTGGTTTTTGGGTCACACCTGTTGACACTCTGGGTTTACATCTTGTTTTGCATTCAACAATTACTCTTGTTAGGCTTGGGAAACCTATGGGATGCCAGGGAGGGAACGAGGTTCAGTGGCACTCAGTCAGCAAATGTGTCAGCAATAATCTCCCATTACTTAAATCTGAGCAGTCCATTTTTTTAGGGAAGTGAGAAGATTTCAATTTTAATTTTGCATACGTACTCAAAATACTTGAAAAAATTTCTTGCATCATTGGTCATTTAGTTCTGGTATAATTTTTCATTTGAGGCAAACTTTTTCTAACAAACAAAATCATTGTGTTGCTCAATGAAATTTAAAATAATCATACTAATCTATTATTTTTTGCTTTGGGGCCACAATAGTTTCATCAATTTCATAGAAATCTGAAACTAACCAGTATATATTTATGAACTGTGTAAAAACACTAATCTTCACATTGTATTGAATCAGAACTTATTCATTAATATTATGATTGTTAAATGTCTAAATTAAAAATTGTCTTTAATGTCTATAACACACTTTCAGGTCACAGGGAACTTAAGTGGAATGAAGATCTGGCTATTAAGTAAACTCCAAAAGTCTCTTTTTTGGCAAAGTAGTAGAATTTAAAAAACCCAAGTTTCGAAAAAAGGAGAGTTTTATATGAGTCAATTCTGTCCATTTCCCTTCACTGGATTGACTACTCCGTGATCAGTCTTTGGGGGTGGCATTCAAATGTGCAGCAAATTGTCTAAATTCACTTAGAATGAGTTGAGGAAAACGAATTGGCCCCAGGAAAGCAAACCTATTTCCTAATATTTTAGGTTTTAAAAAGGCTGATGGAGTTATAATTTCCCATAAAAAGTGCACTTTGTTGATTACATAAGTTTGTTATATAAATGAAACTGGAAATTATACAGAATTCTAATTCTTAGTTCAATGCATTTCTATTATTTTCTTTTTCTAATGTTTTAATCCTTGCTGATTTTTTCTTTCTTTTTTTTTGTGAGCCACACCAAATAATACTCTGACTTATTTTTATCTCTATGCTTAGGAATTATTCCTGGTAATACTCTCAGGAGCATATGAGTTGCCTGGAATAGAGCCAGGGTCAATGAGGGCAAGTCTAAATGTCTTACCTGCTGGACTCTCTTTTTGGCCCCATCTGATATTATACTTCTGATTTTAAAAATTTTCTGTGGGTTGGAGCAATAGCATAGCAGGTAAGGCATTTGCCTTGCACAAGTCCGACCCAGAATCAATTCACCCTAGAAGTCCAGTAGTGATTTCTGAGCATAGAGCCCTGAGAAACCCTAGAGCACTACTGGATATAGCCCCCAAATACAAACAAACAGGAAAATGTGTTCCAATTTTATCCCATCTGTACTATGCTGTTCTCCATAAATTGCATACCTTATTATCTGAATGATTCACATTCTTTTTGAATATATGTTTTCTAAGAGTGTGGAGGATTATTAAATGTAAAATGGTGAATCATACATGGTGTAACTTTATGTAGCATGTATATATTTGGGATTGAAGAGATCAATTTCCTTCATTTTCTCTCCTCTGTGGCTTCAAAAACAGAGCTTTAATTTATGGTTTAGTTTATGGTTTTAGTTTATAGTTGACCCAACATAATTTTGCCCAAGTTTTCTCAGTGCCGATTAGAAAAAACCTGCATTGATATATTTTAGTTTTCCATACTGAAAAAATGAAATTGTAGGATAATTCTCAAAATAACTTTCACTGCTTTAGAATGGTGTCATTTCATTTTAATTGTTTAATTTCTCAATTTAAATAGAGTAAACTGAATAAATCCCAACATAAAAATAACTCGACCAGATTAAAAACATGCATGCAGAAATGTGCACACACATTTTCATGAGCCCTGAGAAAAATTCCTTCTTAAACAAGTGAATCACAAAACTAATATGTCAGAAGTAGGCTCATCAGATTAAATTTCCACTTCTCTAGATTTTCTAATCCCAAAGTATGAAATAGCAGCTCCCGGAATCCATTAATAAGCTTATATCTTCTTTGAAGACACTTCATTGTATTTGAAGCATATAAACTGATTCTGTCCTCTGCTTCATGTGAATTTAATGACATTGTGGGGTTGCTTAGGTATTTTGCCCTTCAAGACTAACTTCTGGAATCATCAAGATATTACTGCCTTTTAAGATACCCCATGTTCCCATAGGGCTATTCTTTGAACAGATAAAAGTTTAGAGTGGAACTGACCTTTTTAGAATAGTCTTCTTTTATATGCTTGTTAGCAAGTTGTACATTTTGAGAGAGCTACTTTTCTGAGATTTTTAAGGCTGCGGATTCATTTTGTAGTTTCCTTCCCCTTCAGAAAAATACTTATCTTTTCAAAGGAAGAAGTGACTTTGTAATATTAAATGGTAAAAAATGTTTTAAAAGTCTAAAAGATGATTCTTGATGTTATCAATTATTGTTAAGGATTAGTAGGAGACTTTAAAAATGTTTGAGTTTATAAATAAAAATAAAAAGAGAAAATGGGGAAAACTAAAGGTCAAAGAAATGAAGTCGATTAGGCATGTAGTATTCATTAATTATTGCAACTCATAATGAGGTTTAGATTATAAATTATAAATATTAATGTAAGAACAAGGAACATTCCTAATTAAGGATAATTGCAATAACATATGCTATTTTTTAATTTTATGGTACAAGTTTTAGAAATTCTCAGGTAGTAATAACATGCTTTGACATCAGTCAAAATAGCCCTCTTTATTACTTTTCATTCACACATTGCTAGCTCATTCACATTGTGGCTAGATTTCTTTGTTATGCCCTCCTAACTTTATTAATGTTTAAAAAATAAAATGCCCACTTATTGTCTGGGTGTCAAAAATAAGATGTCTTTACTGCCAACACCTTTTTTTGTTTTTTTTCCAAAACATATATATCATCTGATTTGCAAATATTTTATTTTCTGATAATTTAATCATTTAATATATGTATTTGGTTTTTGGGTCACACCCCGTGACAATCAGATGTTACTTCTGGCTCTGCACTAAGAAATTGCTTCTGAGAGGCTTGGGGAATCATATGGGATTCCTGTACTCAAACTAGGTCTTTCCTGTGTCAGCTCCATGCAAAGCAAATGTCCTACCATTGTGCTATCACTCCTGCCCCATTGATATAATCTAATAAGGTATTTTAATTGTCATGTAATTGTATATACACACATTTAT
>PVKC010014894.1:0-21834 GCA_004027635.1 Crocidura indochinensis | reverse complement strand
TTCCCTTCACCAGATAGTTCTCCCTACATCTCCGTTCCCAACCTACCTCCCGTATCTACCTCCTTCAGTCCCAGACCTGCAAGAGTATGTGATCTCCTCTGTGCTTAACTTGCTACCCAGTGGTCTAACACCTGTGTGGACTTGATAGCTCCCTTATTTACTCCTGTAATTGGGGGTCGGGACTAGATAGATCCTGTTCATTCTAATCAGAGAAGCCAGAGGTCCTTCTGGGCAACAAGAACTATTCTATTGGGTATAGGTCCTATTCCCATTGTGAAGGTGTTCACAATGTCTGAGAACCAATCACAAGCTCAACACTGTGTTCCATACCCAACATTTGGAGTCTCTTAGTCTTAGAGTAGTATTACTTAGAATTAGTATTCCACTAACCCAGGAATGTGGTTGCATAGAGTGGAAGAAAAGAAGGTGATCAGGGACTCAGAGTTCACTTCTCCACAGATAAAAGTTTCAGAAGTTTGGGGCCAATTGATTGGGTCAGTTTGCTTCAGAACCCTCAGAGGTACATTGGGAGAGGAAGTTTTGAAAAAACATGAGAGCTTGGAGACTTGAGGTGGTTCCTTTAGAAAAATAATATTCTAGAAAGGCAGAAAGAATTACTGACAGTTCAAAGCTGTATGCATCCTTAGAGAGACTCTAGTCAGCTTTCCGTTTTGCAAAGGAATTTTGGTAACTACAATCCGGGGGTGGGCTTAAGTGATTCTGATTCCAAGTTAAGTGAGAGATATAAACAACTCCAGTTGAAGACACCCCTCAAAACAGATCCCTTATCACATACCTCCTCGGGACTAGGCATTGAGCTAGTCAACTGAGCTGTGTTATTAGTTAAACAATAACACAGTATAACATTGGCTATTATGACACTTGCAAAAATTAAGGTGAAGAGAAAAGAAATGTTTAGCTCAAACCTTGAATTGAATATAGAGCCTATAGGTTTGAGTCCATCTGACTTCAAGGATCATGGCTCTTGGTTTCTGGCTCGTTATGTTGGCCCTGACAGCTGAGATGAGAGCAACCCATGGCTCTATTGGTGAGCAGAGGTGAAAATAATAAGCCTTTCATATTTAATCACTGACCATAGCAACACAACCAGTAATAAGCAGAACATGATCCCTAGCACTGTTGACACAAGAGCACTTTGATCTGCTCCTCTTCTCCCCTCCCTGGCCCACACTTGGGGTGTAGGAGGCCATCTGTGAGCTGCCAGTCCATCCTTTTTAATTAGAAGGGACCCCAGGAGCCTTTCATAGCCCCAAGCTCTGCTGAGCAAAATAAACAGGAAACAGAAAAGAAAGAGGAGAGATAATTCTCGCTGACTTTAAAAGATTTATACCAACAATATCCCAAGGAACTGGTGAAATTTATTTTTTCTTTTTCTTTCTTTTTCTTTTTTTTTCTTTTGACTTTTTTTTTTGGTAGTGGAAAGCTGCTGATAAAGAGATAGCTCTCAACTATTGAGTTTCATTGAGAGTGAAAATACTTTAAGCCCAGTCTCGTATTGATAGTCCAGTTGCACAAAATGAAATTCATATAAACAACATCTCACATATTAGAACTGGAAAAATAATCCATCTTCCAGTCAGTTCTCACACAGGCCCAATTTCAAGAGAGTGAGTAACAAGAACAGAGTTTGCTGGCCTTCACACACCCAGAAATTGGGTGCAAAAATAGCTTCCAAATCAGCACCTCCAGGGTGATTTTCTCCTTTGCTGGGAACTTGAGTTTTTTTTAGGTGTGTGCATGTTTGTGTGTCCATACATACATTCATGCTGGTGAGAACAGATGCTGCATAGAAACTTCATACCAGTCTTAGAAGCTTCATGTCCCCCAAACTGATATCATGCCCCTGATCCCACCCGGAAGCAGTTTTGGGCTGACATACTTATTTCAAACAGAACCTCATGTGTATAGTAAATCTCCAGTGAGCCAATATGTTCTCCTTGGAAAGGCTTTGCTTCTTGTTGGAATTCCCTCCTTCCATCTGTATCATTCATTCTTCATGGCAAGCTGCCAGGTCATTTGCCTACTTGGTTGTCTGCAGGAGACAGATTTTAGGGGCCCGAGGGGTGACTTCCAAAGGCTGAGCATTCAATAGCTGAATCCCACTGGCTGATGCAGTTTGGAACAGTTTTCCACTGCACAAGGAACAGTGCAGGATCCAACATTTCAATGAAGTATGGTAAGTAAAATCAATGCATTGGAAGGAATGCCTGGAACAATCAAATAATGCCATGCTTTTACACTGACAGTAATCCACTGATGTAGGTCACTTGGCCTGAGCTACTGAAATTAGTATTAGCTTGTAGTGAGTCGAAGATGGAGCGGGAAGTACAGTCACAGTGACTGTGAGTTGTAGGGATGGCCAAGAGGGCTCTCTTCATGGAAACCAGTTGCATCTTCGCATGACTTAACAATGGAAATGGATTCCAAGACTTGAGTTTAGACAACTCCTCTCGCTCCATTTCAGAAAGGAAAAAAAAGAAAATGAGAACCTGAGAGAGTGAATGCTTTGTCCATGGCTGTCCAGTTAGCAAGCAAAGTCCATCCACTTTATTGTGACATATGTGACCCAAATGGTGTCACTATGAGCCTCACCTCTAAAAAAATGCCTTCATTTGTTCATAGCTATTTGAGAAATGGCAGCCCACCCATGTATTTTCTGAAGCCTGGATTGTCTAAGAGATGTCAATTCATGTCAATACCAAGTTGACTTGAATATGATCTAGATAACTCAAATCAGCTCTGATTTAAAATGAAGCCTCCAGGGTGAAGATACCCTACTAGTATTTCCCAGAGTGGAAGGGTGGGAGGGACCATCCCCTTCCAAGTGACCATAAGCTCTGATGCAATAGTGGATGACTGGGGTGGAAGCATTTTCTGTTTGTTAAGTTAAACATGGTAGATTTCCAGGGAGAAACTGAACAATTTGTTTCAAGTGGGACAGTAAGTTTTATCAATTTGGATCCATTTAGAACTGAATTGTTGTTTATAAGAGGGCACTAAGGTCTACTCTGTGCTTGGCACAATTCGGGAGAGGTCCTCAAGGAGGGTGCAAAGCTTAAGAATTCTTTTGAAATAAAATTACTATGAAATAGAGTTAAATTATCATAGCTTACTTTCAGTTATACAATGCTCCAAAACCCACTGCACATTTCCTAACACCAATTTCTCCACTTTCCCTCTCATCTTCTCCACAGCCTGCTTCTTTACAGACAGTTTTCTTCTGTCTCTCTTTCTCTCTGTCACTCTCTTTCTCTCCCCCACTTTTTCCTGTTAGGCACCACGTTTTGCAATGTTACTGAGATGGTATCAGTATCATGCACATCACTTTATTTCCTCGGGGTATAAATCTTGGGACTATCTTAGCCCTTGGCTTTTATTTTCTTGTTTTCTTGCTCTTATCAATGGGATTACATCATACTCCCTCTGTTCCCCCAAATCCTCTAGGTCTTTGTCACTTGGGCCCATTGGCAAAGAATCTAAGAGGCTCATCCCTCCTTTGCCTATCCTCTTGACTTCACTGTCTTATTTCAAAGACAGTCACATAAAGCTACTGGCAGATAAAGCAGGATGCTTTCTCTCTGCCTAATACCGTAAAGCATGCTCTTCAGTATAATCCACACCAAGACACTGTGAGGTGGATGTTTGCATTCCCTTTTTGCAGATGGCCAACCCCAAACCCTGGCATATAGAGTCAGGAGCCACCATGAGAAGCTGAGTTGAACTGGTTATGAAGCCAGGTCTCCCATTGCCATTGTTGGCTTTTCCTAAAGAGATTTTAGAAGGAGGAGATCAGACTTGGCAAGTGCAGAGAGGGTGAGGCAGGGCCCCAGCCTGGCTCTTAGTCCTGCTGCAGCATGTCTGTTGGCTTTTTTATCTGGACACAGCTACAGAATCACACTCACTGTCTCTCCACAGGTTCCTTCCTCCTCCTCAATACTTCGGCCAACTCCAAACACACCATCCTGAGCCCCTGGATGAGGAGCAGCAGTGAGCACTGCAAACTGGCTGTCTCTGTGCACAGACATCTGCATCCCTCAGGAAGATACGTCGCCCAGCTGCTGCCCCACAACGAGGCTGGTAGAGAGATTCTCCTGGTCCCTACACCAGGCAAGCATGGGTAAGTCTTGCCCCAGACTTGACGTGGGTTGTGGAAGAAGCCATTTGGCTTTTAGCTGCCCATTTCCCGCGCCTGTGACATCTACTTAAAATCTCACAAAGGGCACTTAATGGGAAGAATCCAAATGGAGCCATTAGAACTTATATTCCCTGGGCGGTGTCATAGGGGACTGATCTGTGGGAGGCCCCTGGCCACCCAGCCTGGTGACACCCCCCAAGAGGTCAAAGGACCAGCTGGCAGAGTGGACTTTTACTAAGTGGGTGTTAAAGAGATTTGTTTCCCAAAGTCCAATTGGATGTCAATAAGAAGGCAGCCAAGGGGCTATTAAAAGGCTTAAATGAAAGTAATTTCTAGGCTGGAAATGGAATTTTAACAGCAGAAGTTGAGCAGAAAGGAACGAGCCAACTAGTATGGCCACTCTAGGGGTCTGTTTCAGAGTGAGGAGCCCAAAGCAGAATCATCAGGGCTACCACACCATAGTTGATTCAGTGGAGGGTGAACAGATCGGTTGTTCTAGAAGCCTGAAGGCTTGTCCAGCTCTAAGTTCGCACCTCACAAAATATCAGTGAACAAACTTCAAGACTGGGAGACTATGGTTTGTTTGCTCATCTGGTCTTTAAGAAGTGACCTTGGAAAATGAAGTTGAGCTCACGCCTCTATCTGCCTGTTTTTTGTTTTCATCCCACTACAACAACTAAGAGAACTTGGTTTTGAGGGTCCCAGATCACCAATCGTTTGGCAATCAGCACAAGTGTGAGATCCCTTTGTGTGTCTTGACTACAGAAGAGCTCATATTTCTAACTCAATTAAGACTTTCTGAAGGAAAAGGTTAGTTCTCTCCTAGAGCTTTTACCCAACCTCTATCCCCTACTGTGCTGAGGAGAAATGTGGCAGAAATGGGTGGATCCTGGTCTGTTGCTTTTCTGATGATTTGGCAAAGCCATTTTCATCATGTCTCCTGAGTCTTTCTCTGCAACCTGAAGGGACAACGCTCCCTGGGGCGTTTTGACAAAGTCACAGGATTTAATTCCTTAGTCAGCAAATCTAGGAACTCTCCATGTTTTGTTTTGTCAAGTTGGTTCAGATTTTTTTTCTCTCTCTGTGACATCTGGGGTCTGACAGTTCCTTTCATGGTTTTCTGTCCTTATCTAGGCCCTTGGCTTCCTGGCTCTACCTTCATTGTTGTAAGTTCCTCTCCCAATTGTTGCAACCAATCAGACTTGGCCAGATTTCCCTTAGACAAACTATTGCCTGCAAAGAGTATGACAAAAGTAGAATTTTTTTTAATAATTGAGAGAAATTCAAATGTATTGTTTTATCCTGATTAGTTTCCAGGTGTAGAAACTGAGGCCTACGAGGACAAGAAACTTGTTCCATATCATGTGATGTGAACCAGTGTTGGTAGGCAAATACCATGAGCCCTATATTTGTGCGTGGGTGTCCAATCTTATGCTTCATTATCAAGATACATAAGACTCAGTGATAACTTAGTGATAACATCTGTTGCCAACAAATATCAAAGGTTCCCTGTTACTGAATACTCTTTTTTTTTTTTTTTTGGTTTTTGGGCCACACCCGGTGACGCTCAGGAGTTACTCCTGGCTATTCGCTCAGAAGTTGCTCCTGGCAGGCATGGGGGACCATATGGGGAACCGGGGGATCGAACCGCGGTCCGTCCTAGGTTAGCACAGGCACCTTACCTCCAGCGCCACCGCCCGGCCCCGTTGCTGAACACTCATTCCTTTTTGTAATGCTCACAATACCACAATAAGCTAGGACTGTGTTACCTCCCACCCTCCCTTTCAACAGATGAGGAAACTGTGAGCTGGTATAACCTGCCATATCCCAGCAGAAGCTTGGGGCAGATGGGAAAGTCTGAACCTAACGAACCTTACTGTAGACTATTTTTACCCATTGTTAATTAAGAGAGCTGTTTTACTGGTCACAGTACTGCACCAGTGAAATGAAAATCCGTGAGCGAGAACCCTGTGCTAAGTTCTAACTCATTAACCCACCATCAATTCAATAGGCAATGAATTATTATCCAGTACTTTCCAGTGGTCAGAACAAAGAGGGGCTAAGGGCTCAGGAGGCCAGGTCATCAGCCAAGGTTGCTGATGAATGAGCCATGAATGAGTTCTGTGACTTCAGATAATTCCCATCTTCTCCCAAACCTCCATTTTCCCATCTGTAAAATGGAGTTCTGGACCTAGAGAATCCAAATGATGAAGGGGTGAAGGTCTTGTGCATTTTGAATTGATAAAAGCAATGAAGCCATTGCATCATACCCTTCTCTGCTCTACTGAGAATTGGGAATTCCAAAAGATTGAAATGTGTCTGCTCTTGATCATAGGGCCAGGGCCAGTGTTGGGAGCCCATTGGATCAGCTTTACTGGGTTTCCTCAGAGGCAGTACCTACCCTCTGCTAGCAGAGATTATTCTGGTGACCCTATCTTCAGTGTAACCAGGGCACAGACAAAGTGACACCATGGCCATGACAAGTAAAATGGTTACAGATGGGGCTGGCTTCTTCACAGAGCAGAATGAACTGGTTTGGTGACCACTATTTGGAAAACAATATGCACTCCTTGTAGTAGGGCCTTGTCCTCACCAGGTTGGCTCACAAGAGCCTCATTCAGAGCAGTGTGGGTGACAGAAGGACAAGTCAGAAGCCACCCATTCCCAAGAAGTCATTGAGTTGTGAGTGTGGGGTCAGGTGCCCAGCAGCAGAAGGCAGTGGGGAATCCTCACAGCTGCTCCATTCCTCACTGCCTGGAAAGTAGCAGCGTGTGGAAAGGCTAATGAATCACAGAGCATGAGCCAAAGCAGCCTGGCCTGCCGGGACTTCCCAGGGGACAGAGGACAGTGTGCCCGGCTTGTCCATCTGCTCCTCGGCCCCGCCAGCATAGCCACAGAAGCCAGCAAGCAGAGCAGGCAGCGCTGACAACCAGCCCAGTCCTGGCTGGCAGCGGAATCGAGCAGCTATAGGCCATCTTGGCTAGCAGCAAGAGGCCACAAGGTCCTCATGAATGGAATGAATGCGATAATACCTAGTTAACGTGGCAAATTAGCAAAGGCCAGACGGAAAATGGCTTATGCTGTGCCCGCCTGTAGGGATATCTAAGAGACACTAGATCTGGTTCTGACCCCACCTGATAAAGTTCAGAAACCGAGAAGAAATGCTTCCCAGGGACTTGATTGGAAATGCATGGCCCCAGGAACCTGGACCCACATAGAATCAACGAGCATAAAGACAATACCAGGGAGCTTAGTGAAAGAGCAGCTGCATGTTCCCTTTCTTGTGTGCACACATGATACTGGGGCCCAGAGATAGTAAGAGACTGAGCAGAGCTCCTCAGCCTGCCTCACTTTGCAAATCAACCAAGCCTTGCTCCTGAAAGCCGTTTCAGAAAGAGCCACAAGCAGGAATTGATAGAAAGAACCAGGCACTTCCTTGAACCAGGAGCAGAGGATCTTGGGATGCTGGGGCGCTCTGCAGGGCCTCCCCCTACTTACCTGCCCATCTCCCAGTGCTCTGCTCTCTCTGCAGTTGCAGGTGTCTGGGCACTTAATTATGCATGGTCTGACCGTTATGGTAGAGATTCAGGCCCCGAGGGCACAGAAGTTGCCAATTATTTGAATTACTGATACTTGAATAAATGTTTTCAATCAGAGGATGTGGTGAGACTAGGGCTGGAGCCAGGATGTGCTGTCAGCACTGTTTCCCAGCACAAATGAGGCTCACTGGAGTCTGAGAAAGAGATTCAACTCCTGGCCTTGAATTTCCCCTTTCGGCAGAGCTTAGCCTCCCCAGCATCCTATATATGATCCCCCAAGCCTGCCATGATTGATTCCCAAGTGCAGAGCCAGAAATAACCCCAAGCATTGCTGAGCTACACTTGCTGGTTCCAAACCCCTCCAACTCTTCCCAAAAAGAAATGCTCAAGTTTTCAGTGCTGGAGAGAGACAGTATGGGGGTCAAGGCTTTGTATGTGACCAGTCTTAGTTCCATCCCTGGCACCAAATGATTTTTAAAGCATCATCAGATGTGAATCCAGGAACCTTGAGCACTTCTGGGCCCCGAAGTAACATATCCTGGAACCTTACCTAACCCCTGGGCTCTGGATTGCTACTTAAAAGGCTTCCCCCTCCCCCCAAATAGAAATGCTTAAGCCTACAACCCCTTATCTTTGACAGAGAAAGCAAAACCCTCTTCTGTGCTGGATGCTTACCCAGTTGCCACATTCATTTCAGCCAAATGGTTGGAAGCAAAATCCCAACTAAAATCAGTGGCCATTTAATGAGAATCCTGTAAGGTGATTCCAAAAGAGAGAGTCATTTAAGAGGTTTGGGGGAGAAGAGGTGGCTTCATTCCTGGCTCTGTTGGTAGTCGGTTATGGAGCAACTTTCTTCCTTTGCATCCTGCTTTCTTTCTGGACCTGATCCCCTAGCTGTACCCACCCACATCATGAGCTACTAGTAACTCCCCTTAGTTCAGAACCCAAAACAGAACATGATTTTCTCCACTCATATTCCTACTCTTTGGGCTGAGAGTAGACTGTCAAGAAGGACAGAGAACCCGCCCCCCATTGCCCAACAGAGAGAGACCTGTCATCCCTATTACCCAAGGTCCCAACTCCCAACTCAGATGATCTCAGTGATCAGGGAGTCACTGGGGGAGTGGCAGCTGGTGAAGATGCCATGCACCTCCAGAAAGATTCCAGACCCTTCACCAGGCTGTGCCCAACTTCACAGGAACCATCTGGGGCAGTGCAGCAAGGCTGCTCAGCATGGGCAATGATTCCCTGGCCTGCGTGAGTGCTCCTGGCCCCTGCCTGCCTCGTCCTGGGACCATAATCCTTTATTGAAATGGATGCTCCAAATGAGAAGTGTCACCATAATTTAATTTCAGGCCCAGCTCTTCTCACTTTCCAAGTCACTCAAAGTGTTGGCGTCTCTCTTTTCCTCCTTGCTCGGAATAGCATTAATAAATGTACAGTAAGAGCATCAATGTTTCAGTGATTTACACTGGGAAGATGAAGCCATGAAGAGGCTTTAAGATATCTTTTAAAGCTTTAAAACTTATATCCAAGCTGTCAGGCGCCTGTTTTCCTAGTACTCTGGTATGAGAAAGAGTCCTGAAACTCAGGGTTGTCTGATTTTATTGAGCTTCACAGACCCAGGACCTCTAGGTACTGATAAGGACCTCCCACACTCAGTGGTAGCTTGAGTGATTCTGACTGTCTGTGAGCCTCAACTTTTCTATCTGTAAATGGGAAGCTTTGGACTACCTCCACAGACATGAGAAGGTTAAGTTAGACTTAAAGTGTGTACAGGGCTAGAGTGTTCTCCAAGTCCTCCAGACTTATGGATTTTGGGAGCCCAGGGCTGCCCTTTCTCCAGACCACTCAGGCCTGGGAAGTATATTTGAAGAAAGCCACACCTAATAATTTCACTCCTGTGTTCTCTAAATTGGACCCCAAAGTCCCAGTAATATGGATTATCTGGATTTACCACTTCTGATAGCTTTTTTTGTGGGGGAATAGCCAGTGACATTCAGATGTTACTCAGAAATCACTCCTGATTTGGGGGACCATATGAGATGCTGGGTATCAAAATGAGGTCCGTCCTGAATTGGCCACATGCAAGGCAAATGCCCTACTGCTGTACTATCACTCTGGCCCCCTTCTGATAACTTTTTGAGGGACAAAAGGATTTTTATTTCAGGTGTGTGTGTGAGTGTGTGTGTGTGTGTGTGTGTGTGTTTGTAAGACATGTTTATACCCAATATTACTCAGTAGTTATTTCTGGCTCTGTACTCAGGAGTGAAACCTGGCAGTACATAGGGGACTTTGGTGATATTGGACATCCAGTTGGATTTGACTGTATGCAAAGCAAGCATCTTACCTCTTGTCTTCTCTCTCCAGCCATATTAAGCAGCCATATTGAGGCAACTACCTATAAGCCATAGCTCTCTAAAACACTTGGACTTTACATGTTAGGTCTCAAGCTTTTGGCATGCAAATGAGAACTATGCCTCTCACAAGAGTAGTAGGAACCAAGCCCCTTCCTGTTTTTCTCAGTTTAGAGAGGGGCATGAGTGGAAGTATTTTCAGAACATACACTGGGAGTGCATTGGCTACCAAGAATCATGGTGGCCACCTCAGCTTAAGTCACTTTCTCTCTCTCAAGGAGGAAGCTTTTCATACCACTAGGGAGAAGATTCACTAAGAACAACCTGGAGAAGTGAGATGAACTTGTATACATGACAGGTATCAGTTTTCTTCCCTTGATAGATGGACCAGTGACAAGGCTGTTGGACTATAGCCTGATTCTACTTGTATTCTCCCTAGGTTGGAGTACTGTTGCATTAATTATTAATTATATAGTCCAAGTAGTGTGGATGGTGGATGGTGAGGCCTTTCTTGGCCCAGCCTGGCACCTGCAGCCCCTTAGGCCCACGGGTCTGTAGGTTCAGGATAAAGGTGAAGAAATGATCCATAGCTGTCAGATGAAGTTTCAGGAGAAATCTAGCTTTATTACAAGGCCCTAATAGCCATGTTGATATTTCTTACATGGTCTGTAACCTAAGCAGCCTATCTGAATCCCACCCATGTCTCCTCTCTCCACTTGCTGCATCTCCCTCTCTTCTTTCCCCCCAGGAAACTGTTAATTACTAACCACAGACCCCTCCCAGCTTTGGGAGGGTCTTACCATCCAGGTGAGTTTAGCATTTGGCCTTGGGGGAGAGTAATAGAGTAGTTGGGATGAATATAAACTGCATATGACACTGATCTCTGCTAGGAGGTCTACTAAAGAATTACCTTTACTCTCTCCAAAAACACTACTGTGTTCTACAATTCAGGAGACTTACAAGGATGAAGAATGATCTAAACTGTGGAATATTCATGCTGCTCACCTACCCATATATTCATGCATTTTTTCTGTCTTCCGCCCATAATGTATTATTCATCCAACATATATCTATTTATACATAATTACATCTGTTCATTCATCTCTCCATTCATATCTCTATTCATTGTCCATCCATCTGTTCACCCATCTATCCTTTATATTCATTCACTTATCCATATGTCCATGCAACCATCTATGTATACATTTATTCATCCATATCCTTTCCATTCATGCATCTCTTTATACATCCACATATTCACACATTCATGCCTTCATTCACCATTACCTTTGTTCTTTAGAGTGTCATGTGTGGTTGTCATCTGGGTCCCTGGTGAATCAGAACCACACACTCATCTCTGACATGAACATTCTTATGTAAATTCTTATGGCATATATTGGTAGAGTACATGTTCAAGCTACCAGATGCATCACCAACCATCATTTCATTCAAATTCCCTATGATCTATGTGGTACATATTATTATGCTTATTTTGCAGTTGGATAACTTGAATCTCATAGAGGCTCAGTATGTTGTCTCTAATTGCAAGGAAACATAGAACTTCATGTTCTTTTATTTTTTCTTTTTTTGTTTTGTTTTGTTTTGTTTTGGGGCCACACCCAGTGATGCTCAGGGGTTACTCCTGGCTATTCGCTCAGAAGTCGCTCCTGGCAGGCACGGGGGACCATATGGGGAACCGGGGGATCGAACCTCAGTCCGTCCTAGGTTAGCGCAGGCAAGGCAGGCACCTTACCTCCAGCGCCACCGCCCGGCCCCCTATTTTTTTCTTTGTTCATGTTATCTCCTCAAGAGAACTTTTGTAGTTGAACCAAAAGCCCAGGAATAGCTCTGGGGAAGTTGCGGCCTGTTCTCACCCAGTAGGGAAAGCTCTTCTCGAGAAGTCTCACCTGCTATTTGATTTCTAAATTGGGAACACACATCTTTTTTTTAATTTTTTTTTGGTTTTTGGGTCACACCGGCAGTGCTCAGGGGTTACTCCTGGCTCCATGCTCAGAAATCGCTCCTGGCAGGCACAGGGGACCATATGGGGCACCGGGATTCGAACCGATGACCTTTTGCATGAAAGGCAAACGCCTTACCTCCATGCTATCTCCCGGGCCCCTGAGAATACACATCTTGAAGGTGGGAGCTTGGACCTTATTCTGCAGTGCCTTACAGAATGACAAGCATATGGTAGATGTCTTGTCTGAGGTCAGTGGAGCTCAGAACAACATGATGGGGTTCTGTAGTACAGTTCTTTAAGCTAAAATTGAAGTCTGAATATTCCAGTTAAGATCCAGGTCACAGTAGAGACTCAATCGATGTGCAGAGGAGAATCATCTTCCCTGGTCAGGAAGAGATGTGCAGCTCTCCCAGGGGCCAGGAAGCAGCTGTCAGAATACACCTCAACTGTGAAGGTTGCCACTAAGTACAAAGGACAATTCCTTTGCTGGCAGGTACAACTTTTACTCGCGATTGCTTTCATTGATGGGCATCAAGAAAAATAAATGAAAAGACCATTGCCTTCTGCCGGCTTTGACCTTCGAGATTTGACAGCCCGAGGCATGGAGAGGGGCTCTTTTTGAGAGACTTGCTTTGTTTTCCCTTTCTGTGGTCCAGACATTTGATGGATTGGACAGTAGAAAGATGAGGGAATTGTGAATACCTGCACAACACCTTGGCTCGTTAGGAAGTCATCTTGGCAAGTCCCATAATGAAGGATATATGTGTTGTGCAAGGAGAAGTCAAAATGCACAGGAGCAATCACTTCTCACTGTAGAACTGCTTATGGAGCCCCAGTATTTCCTGATGCTACAGGCGTAGTTGGTGAAAAGCACGCAGAGTGGGTGTTGGACTACTGGAACCAAGATCCCTGCCTTCATTCTAAGCTGAATCCTGAAACAATTGGTTATGAATATCATGTGTCCCTTGGCACTGTTGGATCTTGATGGTTCATCTTACCTTCAAGGAGCTGAGAGTGAGCTTTGATAATATGTGACAGGGGACTGTTTAGGTGCCTTGGGAGAGGTGTTTATGCCCCAAGTACAAGTTGGCCCGAGAAGACATATGGTGGAATAGACAATCAAATAGTTCCCACTTCCAGCAAAGAGTATTTGCAGGAACCTTTTCTTGGAGACAGTCAGGAGTGAGCTGAGCTTGCACCATTGGTTTGTCATTCAATTTCACCCCTTTTTATTTTCTCTGAGTCCCACTTTGCAAACTGATTCACTAAGCTAGTTAAGACAAAAGTCCCATCACTGGTCATAGCCTTGCTGCCTACGCAGTCTCCTCTTGTAGCAAAAGTCTTGTTCTGAAGATGGTATGTAGGCCAGGCTTTCCTCACATCTTCCTCTTCTCTAAAAAATGATGGTGTCTTCCTCCCTGCAAGAGTTCCATGTTCCTAAAAACCAATCATGGAGGGGTCAGAGTGATAGCGCAGTGGTAGGGCATTTGCCTTGCACACAACTGACCCAGGACAGACCTCGGTTTGATCCTGCCATCCCATATGGTCCCCCAAGCGAGGAGCGATTTTTGAGCGCATAGCCAGGAGTAACCCCTCAACATCACTGGGTGTGACAAACATAAAACAAAAAAAAATTCATGGATACAATAATTTGGGATCTCAGCCTGGGAAAGTTTCAGACGGCAAATTCTCCAAAGCTAGATTACTGTTGGCTTAGATACCAGGATCTCTTACCTGCTTCCTCTGTGTCCCCATGTTCAATATGAGAACAGTGCTTGTCTTTCCTTCCAGACTGCCACCCAGTCAGTGCCTTTGTAAAGCCAACAAGACCTTTCAAATGCCAGATCCCCAATTTCACCTGCTCTTAACTTAGGCTTTGAAGCAAAGAGAGAGTCTTTTTTTTTTTTTTTATCAAAACGAGGAGTTACTCTGTGAGTGAGGTACCAGAAATCAAGCAAGCAAGAGGGGCATGCTTGGAGACAGTAAAGCCAGCAAGCAAGGTTTCTATGGAGGCCCAAGGGAGTGCAGAGCTAGGCTAAACTTTATTAGCAGGTTCTAATGACTTCCTAATGATTGAGATGTTCTCTTAATTATTGCTAGCTGAGACTTCTCCATGGCAGCCAAAAATCTCAAGCTTCCATCAGCAGATGAGCTCATGGATCAGAGTCCTATAGGGACCTGGCCTAGCAGAGAGCTTCAGAAAACAGAGAAACAAGTTTCCTGGGGGTAGATTTTTATGCCCTTCTGCAGGCCCTGGCAAAATAATATAGTTTGTGTTTTAGGTTTTCTGCTCTCCAAAGTATAGTCTGTGATGTGAATGACTGCCTTCAAGTCTAACCATTTTATGGGAGGGATCTTACACACACACACACACACACACACACACACACACACACACACGCACGCATGACCCATGGGGGAAAATTGCAGCTAGCTACTGATTCAGAATGCACAATGGCTAATCGGTGAAGAATGTGTTTTCTTAATTCCTGATTGGTTAGAAGGAGACTCAGAGTGTCGTGAGGAAGAGAATTGGCCAGAAAACTCATCTGCCTGGGTTTAACTCCATTCTACCCCTTATTAGCTGTATATCTGTGGGTGATGCACTGAGTCCCAGTACAAAATTCAGCTGAGTGAATGGCTTCCCTGTGCATGGTGAACTCCTGTTTGGTGAGCTGATGAGAGAAGAAGCACTGGTAGCCATGCCTGGCACCTAAGAGAAAGCACCAGTAGTTATTCCCTATCTCAATACTGCTAGACCCAAATACATAGCTTGATATATAATCCTCGAGGGGGTGGATTTCACAAGAATAGATTTTGGGAGGTGATTAGGTCAGGAGGGTGGAGTTCACAAGTATTGAATTAATGACCTTTAGAAAAAGGCTCTTGGGAGCACCTCTTAGCTTTATACCCTATAGAGGCAGAGCTCAGAGGCTGTGAACTAGACAGAGAGTTCTTACCAATCCATGTTCCACTGTGTAAAATAACACCCAGCTATTAACCCAAAACAAAGACATTCCCCTTATTTCTTCTGTCCTTTAAATCTATCTCTTTGATATGTAAAAGTTCACCTGGATCTCTCTCTACCCTCCCTTGCCTGGGTGAATTGATACTGGTTTAATAAATAAATGTCAATCTGTTGGTGCTCAGAGAGACTAAACTTGGTGCTCAGAGAGACCACAAGGTGAGAAGACTGACTTCATAACTCTCTCCTGACTGGCTTAGTTTATTTATTCTTCACAGCTACCCTACCTGCTTCAGACCCATCTGCCTGAGGTTGGAAATATGGCTCGTGGGGTGATTTCACAATGTGGGAATTTATTTTACAAACTGCAAACCTGATTTTGAACATGCAGCTTCAACACTGCAAGAAAGATCTGCAGGTCACGGGTCAGAAACAAGTCTCATAGTAGCTGGGGTCTGGCATCCTTCCTCCTTCTCAATGCTTTATCCTGGTGCCAAAGGGAATCTGGGAAAGAAGGGAGATTCCTCTTGTGCATACAGCAGCTCAATTCCTTCTAATCCTTTATGTGCCCAGGACAAAACAGGCTGTAGGATACTGCAAAGGAATGGAGGGGACATTGCACCAGGTATCAGAGAAATTGGGTGGATCCTGCATCCCTAACTCTAAAAAGAATCATTCAAAACTTTTCCCTCTGCTGATGGGTAACACTGGAGTTGGATGTAGGGGATGACCATAAGGAAGACTAAAGCTTTAGTACACAGCAGAGCATAGATAAGTTCTCTCTGGACATGAGAGGCCTGGAGATTTCTAGGTGCCACTGCCTCAAGGCTCAGGTCACCTGTAGATCTGCAGTCTTCCTCATACCACAGGGAAACGGCTCTCTTAGAACACTTTGATCCAACCAGATCCCATGGAAGAAGAGGCGAGGTGTGCTCTTCCCTCCTGGGTCCTACTTCTGTACTGTGGTTTCCACCCCTTGTGAAGTGATGAGGGAGACATCATGTTCCATTGTTCTTCTCTAGCATATCATTCTTTGGATGATTCCTTGTGTCCTTAGCAATGGACACAGCGACTTCTCTGGCAGCAGGAAGTCCCCTTTGGAGCTGGTCCAGCCATGAGGAGAAAGGGGTGAGTCCTGCAAGCTCAAATCATCTTCTCCAAGTTCATCCGTCAGAGGTGCCCAAGTTCAAGCTTCATTCTTATTCTCCTGTTCTGTGTCCTGCTCCATACTCGATTCAGCATCTGTTTTAGAGAGATTGAGTAAGTGAACAAATTTCCAAATGATTAGATGAGGAGCATTGTGAAAATGTGATACAAGATTTTCTTTTATTTTGTTTTAATTTTATTTATGATCACACCTGGTAATGTTCATGGCCCACTTCTGTCTCTGTGTTTAGGGCTTACTCCTGGCAGACTTGGGGGGACTATATGGGGTGCCAGGGATCAAACTGGATTGGCTACATGCAAAATGATTGCCATAACTGCTATGCCATTTCTTCCCTTGAATACAGTTTTTCAGGGGGATGCACGTAGAACATTCTAGACTAAAATTTCACCTCTGTCCTCCATAGCCAGCCCTTTCACCTTAATCTTAAAAATGTGCCAGTTCCAGCCTGGACCATCTCTACATGTGTCTCTCACCATACAACACTTCTGATCACATGCAGGCCTCATGTTAGCCGCAGGAGTCAGGTAGGAGACGTTTGAGTACTTCCTCTCTTAGTCTAAGCCCCTTCGATCTTTCAGGCAATCACTTAGATTTATTTCAAAATGTTTTCTCATCTTCTACAAAATATCACCATAGTACCCTACTTCCCTTCCACCCATTTTCCCGTCTCCTTCATTTACTCACACACACTGATTCCTGTGGAGATTTTTATCTTTCCAGACAAGCCAGAATAAATTCCAATTGCCTTCTCTCCAGCTGTTCCTTCAACAGTACGTGCATTCTTTTGTGTTTTACACCTTCCTGAAATTCTGGTCACTGTTCCTTCATGAAATTCCAGTCACCATTCTCTTGTCTGTTTGCCTTCAGGCCACACAGTCCTTCCCATGTCTGGACCACATCAGCCCAGTCACTTTCCCTCAGAGTCCACAAAGTCATCCTCTCTTGAGACTCAGAGATTTCCATTTCTTAAATGCCTCACTTGTCCATCAGCCTTCTTGATGAACTCTCTGCTCCCCCTTGTCTGACTCAGAGTCATCCCCTGAGATTTGGGGAGCAAAAGGCATCAGGTTCAATGTGTAAGGAACAAGAACAAGAAAATGTGGAGGTGAGAAAGTCAGCATTCAGACTTCCGTGTTCATTGTCTGACCATGGATTTTTTAGGCATGGTATTTTTCTGTAGCTGTATATACATTTCCACATGATTCTTTCTGATTAATCATGAAAACCATAATCTAGTGAGCCTTTGGTATTTGGCACTAAGTATTTGGTATTAGAATCATCAAGCAGAAAGGGATATTAATTGGACTTAAATTCAACCTTTGGGCTCCCCTACTCCAAGTCAGTCTCAGATCTTCTGCCAATACTTAGCCACCCAATAGGGTATACAAACGATGTTTGCCATCTTGTGAAATGCAGCATTCCATCATGGGGCAATGGTAGCTGAGGCAGAACTGTCTGATGGTTCACTGAATGTTTCGCCCAGGCAAATTATTAGCATCTCTAAAAGAAGTGATTAAATTTCTCTAGCCTCCAGCGCCTCATCCTGATGATGTGAACGGAAGTAACTACCTTGTAGGTGCCTTTCGCACAAGGGTAATTGCTATCAACAATGATGTGTACGGACTGTCTGCCATGTTTTGAGCAAGAGGCATATGGATGCCTTTAATATTAAAATTCTCCTATAAATCTTCACTATGATCCTGTATACAAGACACCTAGAATAATTTCAGCAGACATGAAACAATGTTAATTTCTTCCCCTTTCTCACCCAGGAACTGGGTGCATCTCAATTTCTCCTCTGGAGTCACATTGAATAAACCTGCTTACTCCCAACATGGCAGTTTTTTATTCCTTTGAGATTTTCATTTCTCTACTTAGCATTTCCCTCCAGGCTAACACTTCTAGTTTCTTCTATAGTCTATTTTCCAGATCCACCTTCACACATATCTTTTTAGTTGTTGTTGTTTGGTTGGTTTTGGGTCACACCTGGCAGTACTCAGGGGTTACTTCTGGCTCTGCACTAAAAAGTTACTCCTGGCAGGCTAAGGGTACCATATGGTATCCTAGGGATTGAACCCAGGTTGGTGGCATGCAAGGCAAATGCCCTACACACTGTGCTATTACTCGGGTCTCTCACAATTAGTTCATACTAAGGAAAGTTAAGATCTGGAAACTTCCACCCACCCATGCAGCTTAAGGTTATCTCTTCTAATACCTGCATCTTGCTTCAGAGCCCCAGACTCCAAAGCTTGACAATGTCTGGAAGCAGTGAGGCTGCAGGAATTTTCCCTCCAAATTCTTTCTTAGACTCCTTGCATCGTGTCCTCCTGAGGGAGGTTTTGAGGTGTCTCTTGCAAACAAAGAAAGCCCTTCTTATTTACCACAAACGTTCCCAGATACAAATAGAAATTGAATTCTGGCCCCTGCACTCCTGTCATCTTGCTTTGTTTGTCATCCTTGTGGTCCACCGGCATTTGCCCCTTTGTTCCCCTAATTGCCAGAGACATTTTTATACAGGACAAATTGCATCAGGCTCGCTGCAAAATGAATCAATTTGGGAAGAGTATGAGCTGCACTGTTGTCTTAAGTGTGCATTAACATTTAGATGCGTTATTTAAAATGGGCCTGGGGTTAGTGCCAGGGAGCTGGTTGCCTGAACTCTTCCTGACTCATTCATTCTGTGTGGCTCAACTCCCCAGAGAGAGCCGAGAGAGTTCCCTACCCCACCACACTCTTGTCTTAGTCTCTGCTCTTTCAGCAAGGGTTGGAACTTAGCGAGATCCTCAAGAAGTTCCAATTGGGGTCCTTGATGGACATGCTGAGCCACAAAGCCCAGCTGGGAACCAGGGGCAGCGAGGAGGAGAAACTGTCCATCTCCCTCACCAGAAGGCAGGACACATGCAAGACATCTCAGTTGAAGTACAAATCAGAAGTCTTTGGCAGTAATACAAAGACACAAAAGATACCAGCCAACTCTCTATGTCTAAAAATTAAACAATGCTCTGGAAACCAGTGAGAAAGAAAAGCTTCAAGGCAGATGATCATGGGGTGATTCGATGAGCTAATTCTTCTATCATCGAGAGAGTCAGGTAATATGTCCATTAGTAGCAGAAGGTTTAAAATTGGAGACAGTGGCAACACCGGGACAATTGCCTGATTTATGCTTTTTCAATCACCTGGGCTCCTGGCCTAAACTGGTAATGGACTCCATCCATCAAAAAATTATTCCATCTGGCATCCTGGTTTCAGAAGATTTCTGGGTGTCCTCAGAGAGAATTGGTTAAATGATAGAATGTGTGGGAAGCCCTTTGCTGAG
This sequence comes from Crocidura indochinensis, assembly GCA_004027635.1. Taxonomy (NCBI): domain Eukaryota; kingdom Metazoa; phylum Chordata; class Mammalia; order Eulipotyphla; family Soricidae; genus Crocidura; species Crocidura indochinensis. The sequence continues at coordinate 2,370 of PVKC010014894.1, read as the reverse complement.
TACCTAGGTAAAAAGTGGTTGAATCTATTCAGTCTATTTTAATTTGACACCTAGAGATGTGCTCGTGCATTTGATACACAAGAGGAATAAAGTAACAATTGAATAATGTCATCATTAGACCCTGTGAGGGTGTCACTCAGTGACAAGAAAAGGTTGGCACCTCTGTGCCTGAATGTTACTTCTGTTAAACCCCAGAGGGACTATGTGTAGCCCCAGGAAATTTACTTAATACTCTTCTCCAGTTAGCCCATTCCTCCCACTCTGTCCACACTGCAGGTAGTCAGGCACCCATGCTTTCATCCCGGACTCCCAGAACACCCAATGTTTGACAACATTTATCAAAGCATAAGCATGAGAAGTGTCGTGCTTATTTCAAAGATGAAATCCATGACGAGTAAGGCAATTAGTAAGTCCCTAAGCAGAGAGGGAAACAAGGCACAAAGACCCCTACTAGTTCAACTCATTACCTGACACAATACCCATATCTTCTTTCTTTTGTTTTGTTTTGTTTTGATTTGATTTGGTGCCACATCAGTGTTACTTGGGGCTCACTCCTGGCTCTGCACTCTAGGATAACTCCTGGCAGGGTTTGAGAGACCATACATGATGCCAAGATTGAAAGTCAGTTATGTGAAAGGCAAGAACCTTACCCACTGGACTATTGCTCTGCCCAATAACCACATCTTCTATTTCACTATTTCCCAGGAGAGTGTGGAGTTGGGAGGTGACTTTGTCATATCTGTGTTTGTACTCACATGCTTCTCCTTTACACTATTCAATCAAAGGAATAAACTGTCACTATTGATACCACTTTATGAATGGGACACAGAACTGATGTACAGCCTCAGTAATAACCTCCAAAACTTGGATTTGAAGTAACAGAGCAATAGTACAATTGGGAGGACACTTGCTTTGTGTGCGACTGACCCGAATTTGATTCCCAGTATCCTGTATAGGACCATGAACCCACCAGAAGTGATTCTTGACCGCAGAACTAAAGGAATATCCCCTAAGCACCACTAGGAATGTCCCCAAAACCAAACAAAAACAAAACCTTCAGAAATTATATTTGTTCCTTTGTGTCTCCCTCTAGAGTCATCACTACCTGGTATGTGACAGGACCTCTCCTAAGGACATGGTGAGGAGCTCAAAGGTGAATAGGGAGACCCCCATTAGGAGACCCCCCTCTCTTACTATACCACTTGAAGCATCACTCCTATACATACAAAGAGAGAAGTGCTCCCCTTTGTGGCATAACTCTTAAAGACCTAGTGGGTTATGCTGCCACAGCCTGCATGTAGGGGTCCCTAATACAGAAGCACTGCTGGTTTTCAAGGGGAGCAGGAGAGCTGTACTAAATAACCCTGTGTGCTGGGTTCCATGTACACATGGGGTCACACCAACAGTGTGTTGAGTTGTTCCCATGGGCAAAGGTGAATGATCAACCCAGTGCATAAATGCATGTATTCATCTTATTGGCTAACCTGAATCACATGGAATCTCACACTCCATGACACCTGAGCTGAGCCTTTCACTCTGATCTCTCACCAATCATGCTTTCTTTTCAGCCCTTTCACATCCATGGGAAAAGAGTTTTCAGAAACTCAGGAGAACAGGTATAGAGTTAGTTTCCAGAAGTTTAGGAGAAACAGCTCAGTAGAGACAGAATAGCATCTGTCTTTTTGCCAATTCTCCCATACAAACAGCTTCCTTGATCTGGACCTGCCCCTTTGCTCATGTCCACAAGAATTCTATTACATCTGTATCTTGCATGGGACTGGTATTCACTGTAAAAGTTTCTTGCAGGTATATCCTGAAGAGTGCAGCAGAGGTCCCTCCCATCTTGCTATAACTATCTGCCTGCTGCCATGAGTGGGGGAAGAAAATTAGTTATTGATTCCTAGTTTAAGGAAGACATTTCCCACAACTACCAACACTTGACACCATCTTGGTGAGCCTCGTGGCCTACGCCCTCCTCTTTTTTCATTCAAGACTGTCTTTCTCTTTGTCTTCATTCTTTTGCTCACTCACTCCAGGGTTCCTTGATGCCTTCTTTCACTGTGTATTTCTCTACTATGTGCAAGGAAAGGGGTTTGGTAGTGGGAGGAGAGCCGGAACAAGCAGAAGTAACTCATTGCTGGCTTCATCATACTGCATTCTAGAGAGAGAAATGTACCTATTATGCAGGGACAGCTGGGGAAATGCCAGCTTTCCAGCAGTTCATCTTCATCTTCATGTTCGTGCTGACCCTGGAATGAATGGGTTGGCAGCAGGGAAGTTGCGCAAAAACAAATGGAGTCACTGGAGAAGGTGCTTAAGGACCAGGGGGTTGAGCAGTCTCTTGGATTGATCTGACCCACCCACTAGCTG
>PVKC010014893.1:0-16574 GCA_004027635.1 Crocidura indochinensis | reverse complement strand
CCAGTTCCCAGCCATGTTTCCAGAAGGTAGCATCATTCACCCCTGTCATCTCTGCCAGCTGAACTTATTCTCCTGTTTCTTGCCAACTGATCTATACTAAACCCCTTTTACCTATTCACTGCAGAAAGTCACACTTGATCCCTTGCTACTCTGGCTCTCTTATCAATCAAGTGCTGCTTGGTCTCTGCTGTGGCCCAGGCTCCCTATTTGTAGTCTGCAATTTACAGTATTTCCATTCATCCTATCTCTGGGATAGGCACCTTTGCTGTTGAGCACAGCTTACTTGGTTGCCTCACAATCCTATGGATTGTGTCTGATTAAATACAAAGTATTTTGTATTTGACTGATTTCACTGCTCATAGTACTATTCTCATTCACTGTTACCCTATTGATATGTGTATGGGAAGATAGTACTGGAAACTTCCCATCACATTACTTCCTCATGTTTGAAGAGAGCCAGAACTAAATTCTAATTATTAATGGATGTGGCCCCAACACAACAAAAAAGATATTGCACGATCAGCTGGTAACTACCCCGATCAAAATTCACCAAAGTAATTATAATTTCAGGAATAAACACTAATTAATGTATAAGCAATTTATTAGTAAATTTGCTCCGTGAAATTTAAAAATTGATTTCGTTATGCTAAATATTTAAAGACTTGTCCTTTTCCCCTAACAAGTATGCGAAGTAGGTCCTTATAGTGTTGTGTATTGTTTTAAAACATTAATTGATATAGCAAAGGACTATAAAGAACATATGTAATCCTAAAATTTTATAAATATTTGAGTGCATTTTATTGTTTAAATATTAATATCACCTAATTGCAGACCATCAAAAAAGAAGTTGAAATAAAACAGGAGAAGGAGGACTTTTGAAGGGAGTTGTTATCTGTAAAGTGACATATGTTTTTAGATTCAGCAGACTCATCTTCCTTGAAGTAGAAAGCCTAGCCAAACTATATAAATGGACTTGAGCTTTTGGTCTCATTAGGAGCACTTAAAAATGCAAGAGCACTGGTGTAGCCTGCAGAATAGGTTTCCCAAAGCATGTGACAAAAATAAAATGCTTCAAGATTCTGGAGTTGAGTGAGTGAGTGAGTGATAGGAAGATTTTCTAAAGAGAGCATCAGTGACTAAATTAGGAATGAAGCGAATTTGTAACAGGAAATGAAGGATCTGAAGCCTTTATTTTTTTTTACTAATTTGGAGGCACAGAAAGCAGAACCCATTGTCTCAGACCAAAGTGGTACTTGATTTGCAAGAGAACAGCACAAGTTTACATGATGAAACACTATGATAGCATGTTTTATTATATAAGCAAAGATTAAAATCTCTAAATTAAAGATTTGCTTTAGTTTGTGGCAACTTTAGTTCCATTGTCTCCCATAAAATTCATAAATCAATACACACAGCTGGGTAGGTGAAATTAAGAAGAGCATTATTCCTGGGATGCTATATTGCCCAACGTCTCAAGGTACTATATCCTGGTCATTTCATTTTGGTACAAGAGAAAGTGTACTTGATATGATTGTTTGGAATTAACTTCTCATAAATTCTTCATAAAAAGTATTAAAGGAAGCAAGTCACTTTCTAGGGTTTGGTTTGGAAATAATAGTGAATCACTAGGAAAGTGGGTAATGCAAAAGCACAGTGAGTAGGGCATTTGCCTTGTATATGGCTGAGCAGGGTTTGATTTTTCGCTTCTCATATGGTTCTCTGAGCCTGCAAGGAGTAATTTCTGAGTGCAGATTCAGCATTAACTGTTGAGTGCTGCCAGGAGAAAAAACATCTAAAAAATAAAATCAAAAATAAAAAGACCATTCTTTTAGACTACAATAGACACGTGATTCCTAAATTTTGAATAAACTTCTCTATTTTGAGACCTTATACTATTAACAAACTGGATGGCATAATCAGCCATAGATGATAAATTTACTTTAGAACTATAAATTGCCTGGAAATTACGTAATGAAATTCACACTTAAGGGAATATATATTTTTCAAATATAAAGCTGTACTTTCGTAACATATTCTTTTTAATGTATACTATTAAATTACTAAATATTTATTTCAATATGTTCTATAAAATAAACTATTTTAATATTCTCTTTCCCAACATTATACATAATTTCCTCAACTGAAAATGTTCCGGTGAACTTCTAATCAAGACTTAGAGTTTTCACTTAGAGTCAAAACTACCTGAAAGCCTGAGGAGGAATACACCAATAATTCTTGCTCAAGACAATCAGTATAATGGCAATAACTCATTTTCTTTTCCTTGAATCCTTGGTTTTGAATCTTAAATTGACAGAGGAGTTTATAAATGTCTTTTAAGAGCGAACTGTATGGGCCCGGAGAGATAGCACAGCGGTGTTTGCCTTGCAAGCAGCGTATTCAGGACTAAAGGTAATTGGTTCGAATCCCGGTGTCCCATATGGTCCCCCAGGCTGCCAGGAGCTATTTCTGAGCAGACAGCCAGGAGTAATGCCTGAGCATCGCCGGGTGTGACCCAAAAACCAAAAAAAAAAAAAAAAAAGAGTGAACTGTATGATTTGAGACTATATTACCTCATTATTAAAAGTCTTTATAGATATTTTAAAGTAATATATGATGAATTCTAGATGCATATTCATATACATGTTCATTCCTAGGACAGTCATCTGAATAAAGGCAGTCACCCACATAAAATTCTGCTCCCTAGACAGCTAGGGATGTTAGTATATTACGATCTTAGTATTTTTAATACTAGAAATAACTAGAGCTCAAAAATTTGGTGGCTGGGCCGGAGTGATGGTGCAAGGCAGTAAGGCCCTTGCATGGGCTAGCCTAGGATGGACCGGGGTTAGATCCCCTGGTGTTCCATATGATCTCCCAAATCCAGAAGCCATTTCTGAGCACATAGCCAGGAGTCACCCCTGAGAGTCACGTGGTGTGCCCCCAAAAATTGGTGGCAATTACATTGTCATTCAAGAATACACCTTGATGTTCATTGACATATACTATGTGTAATGATCTGTTCTATCTGCTGATTTCCATGCATATTATTTAACTAATTAAGTAGTACTTGTCAGAGGAAGGACTTCCAAGCAGTGCTCTGAGGACATGAAGCCACTACTGACTATATCCTGAGCTGCCTGGGACCACCAGGCCTACCTGAAGGTTCTTGGGGGAGGTTCCAGTGATAAACTCAGAAGTGCTTGGGTATGAGCCAGAGTTTGAACTTTATTCTCAGTCACTGAATTGCTGAACTATTTGTCTATTCTTTTAAGGGAGTAATTTTAAATATAAAATTGTATTTGGCTATCATTATGACTTTAACCTTGATTACAACTTTTTCATGATAGTGTACATTTTATTTACTTATTTATTTATGATGCTAAACACCAAAACAAGAAACTCTTGAATTTTATTTATTTTACTTGCTTGTTTGTTTTGGGGCCACACCCAGTGATGTTCAGGGGTTTCTCCTGGGTCTGTGCTCAGAAATCGCTCCTGGCTTGGTAGATCATATGGGATACAGGGATCAAACCCAGGTCTGTCCTGAGTCATCCTCATGCAACACAAATGCCCTACCATTATGCCATCGCTCTATTCCCTCTTGAATTTATTTTTAAAAGATTTTTCTTTTTAGAGTGAAGAGTTCAGTTAGAGAAATAGCTGCATTTTGAACTGTTCTAGTATGAGAATGTATGAGGGAAATGGAAAGCCTGTCTATAGTACAGGCGGGGGTTGGGTGGGGAGGAGGGAGATTTGGGACAATGGTGATGGGAACGTTGCACTGGTGATGGGTGGTGTTCTTTACATGACTGAAACCCAAATACAATCATGTATGTTATTACATACTTCAAGGTGTTTAAATAAAATATATTTAAAAAAGTTTTTTTCTTTTTAGTATATTAGGATATTAGTATTTCTTTCTCTTTTATTTTTATTTATTTATTTTTGTTTTTTTTGGGGGGTCACACCCGTCAGTGCTCAGAGGTTACTCCTGGCTATCTGCTCAGAAATAGCACCTGGCAGGCACAGGGAACCATATGGGATGCCAGGATTTGAACCAACGATCTTGGGTCCGGGATTGGCTGCTTGCAAGGCAAACACCGCTGTGCTATCTCTTCGGCCCCAGGGTATTAGTATTTCTAATACTAGAAATAACACACTAAAGTAGGATAGAATGTGGTTTGATCCCCGGTGTCCCATATGGTCCCCCAATCAGGAGCAATTTCTGAGCACACAGCCAGGAATAAATCCTGAATGTCACCGGGTGTGAGTTTACATGCCCAGAAAGGGAGGAGCCGCTGAACTCTGCTGGAACTCAGACATCAGCACTGCCTGTCTTCTGTGCTGTCTGCATTCTCAGCCTGATTTCATCCTGTGTGTGGCTCATCTGCAGATGGCTAGCCTTCCCTGGAGGTGAGTTTAAATGTCCAGAGAGGGAGGTGCCAGAGGAGAACTCTGTTTTGGAGCCGTGCACATCATTTAGTCAATGAATTTAGCCACAACACATAGAAAAACCCACAATACAAGTGTGACAATGGGGAAACAATGCAGGCCAGTGCCAGGCATAGAGAATGACGATGACAACTCTGATGACTTGAACATGGCCAACCAACTAGTTAGTCTCTCAGATAGGGAGTTTAGAGTAGAAATATGGAAGATGTTCAAAGAACTCAAAAAAAGTATAGAAGAGAACACTAATAAGAATCAAGAGAACATGAAGAGAGAAATAAGAAATATCCAAACTGAAATTTCAGGTCAAAGAACATGTCTGAAAAACTCAGTAGTGAATTGAAGAAAAACATGGTTAAACTTTCCCACGGGTTAACAGCAGCTGAGGATAGAATTAGTATGCTGGAAGATGAGATGAATAAAAATTCCATACAGCAGAAGAACTTGGAAAAAAGCCTTAAAGCAAATGATTGAACAATGGAAAAATTATTCAAAGAATGGGAACAGATGAAAATAGAAGTCTATGATAAGCTCAACAGAGACAACTTAAATCATTGGCATCACAGAGACCCAGGAGAAAATCTCCAGGAAAAATTAATGGTCAAGACATCATTAAATAGAAACTACCAGAGCTAAAGAATACATGCAATCAAATCCTCCATGCCAAAGAGTACTAACTAAAAGAGACCCCAGAAAAAAACACCCGAAGACACATCCTAGTCACAATGACAAATCCCTCAGATAGAGACAGAGTTATGAAAGCAGCAAGATCGAAAAGAGAAATTACATTCAAGGGAACATTCTTGAGATTTACTGCAGACCAGTCACCGGAAACACTCAAGGCCAGAAGGCAGTGGTGGGACATAGTGACAATTCTCAATGAAATAAATGCTTCGCCTAGAATACTGCACCCAGCAAAACTCACTTTCAGGTTTGAAGGAACAATACATGGTTTCACAGACAAACAACAGCTCAGAAACAATTCTTTCTCTCAATGTCAATGGGCTAAATGCACCAGTTAAGAGACACAGTGTGGCTAAATGGATAAAAAAACTCAAATCAACCTTCTGCTGCCTACAAGAAATGCACTGAACAGTCAGAACAAACATAGACTCAAAATAAAAGACTGGAGGAAAGTCATCCAAGCAAATAACACCCCTAAAAAAGCTGGAGTGGCCATACTAATATCAGATGATGCAAAATTTATACTTAGGAAAGTTGTAAGAGACAAAGATGGACATTTTGTATGTATCAAGGGATACGTGCAGCAGGGTAAATCACTCTCATAAACATATATGCACCGAATGAGAGACCAGCAAAATATTTAATAAAATTGTTGACAAATCTGAAAAATAATATCAATAAAAACACAATATGTGGAAGACCTCAACACGGCATTGTCAACCCTTGACAGGTCAACAGACTGAAACCCGACAAGAATATGCTACACCTAAAAGAGTAATGGAAGAAAGAGTCCTAGTAAGTATATACAGGACACTCCACCCCCAGAAGCCAGGATAAACATTCTTCTCTTATATACATGGGACATTATCCAGGACAGACTAGATGCTAGCACATAAAACATACCTCCATAATATCAAGAGGATAGAAATTTTGCAGGCTACCTTCACTGACCACAAGGCCCTGAAAATATATGTGAACTACAAAGGGACACAGAAGAAAAACTTTAATACCTGGAAGTTAGCAGCCTAATACTGAATAACCAGTGGGTCCGAGATGAAATCAAAGAGGAAATCAAAACCTTCCTGAAAACAAATGACAATAGAGACACAAACTATCAGAACCTATGGAGCACAGCAAAAGCGGTACTGAGAGGAAAATGTATAGCTTTGCAATCACACATCAAGAAAGAAAAAGGGGCATACCTGAATAGGTTAATGATGCAGCTCATAGACTTAGAAAGTCCTCAACAAAAGAACCCAAAAATAGGGAGGGAAAAGAAAATAACAAAGCTGAAAGCAGAAATCAATGAAGTGGAAACCCGAAAAACAATCCAAAAGATCAACGAAAACAAAAGTTGGTTCTTTGAGAAAATAAAGATTGATAGACCACTGGCAAAACTAACAAAAAAGAGAGAAACTTGATAACTCATATTAGGAATGAGAAAGGAGAGATCACTACTGATATGGTAGAGGTTCAAAGGGTAATCAGGAACTAGTTTGAGAAACTCTTTGCCACTAACAATGAGAACCTGGAAGAAATGGATAAAATCTTGGACTCTTAAAATCTTCCACGGTTGAATAAAGAGGATGTATCATATCTAAACACCCCCATCACTATTGAGGAAATTAAGACAGTAATCAAATCTCTGCCCCAAAACAAAAGCCCAGGCCTTGAGGGATTCACTAATGAATTCTTTTCAAACTTTCCAAGAGGAACTACTACCAATCCTGGCAAGACTCTTACATGATATCGAGAAAAAGGAACACTTGAAATAGGTTTTATGAAACCAACATCACCTTGATACCTAAAAAAGATAGAGATGCAACCAAAAAAGGAAATTGAGACCAATATCGATGATGAGTACAGATGCAAAGATCCTCAACAAAATCCTGGCAAATAGGATACAATGCCTCATTAAGAAGATCATCCACTATGAAGAAGTAGGTTTCAACCCAGGAATGCAAGGCTGGTTTAACATCCGTAATCTATCAACATGATACACAACATCAACAACAAGAAAAATAAAAATCACATGATTATTCAATAGATGCAGAGAAAGCATTTAATAAGGTCCAACACCCATTCTTGTTAAAAACTATCAGCAAGATGGAATGGAAGGAGCCTTTCTCAATATAGTTAAGGCCATCTAACACAACCAGAGGCAAATATTGTCTTCAATGGAGAAAACTAAAAGCCTTTCCTCTAAATTATGGCACAAGACAAGGTGTCCTTTCTCATCACTCCTATTCAAATTAGCACTGGCTATACTTGCTATAGCGCTTAGGTAAAAAAGGATATCCAAGAAATAATAGAGTACACGCAGAAATGGAAGCACATACTCTGCTCATGGATTGGCAGGATTAACATCATTAAAATGGCCATACTCCCCAAAACATTGTACAGATTTAATGAGATCCCTCTAAAGACACCCATGACATTCTTCAAAGAAGTGGATCAGGCACTTTTGAAATTCATTTGGAACAATAAACATCCTAGAATAGCTAAAGCAATCATTGGGAAAAAGAATATGGGAGGAATTACTTTCCCAAATTAGACTTTACTACAAAGCAAGAGTTATCAAAACAGCATGGTATTGGAATAAAGACAGGCCCTCAGATCAGTGGAATAGGCTTGAATACTCAGATAATGTTACCCAGACATACAATCACCTAATATTTGAAAAAGGAGCAAGAAATTCTAAATGGAGTGAAGAAAGCCTCTTCAACCTCTTTGACAAGTGGTGTTGGCACAACTGGCTAGTCACTTGCAAAAAATTGAACTTAGACCCCCAGCTAACATCATGTACGAAGGTTAAATCCAAATGGATGAAAGACCTCAATATCAGACCCAAAACCACAAGATATATAGAACAATATGTAGGTAAAACACTCCAAGACATTGAGACTAAAGGCATCTTAAAGGAAGAAACTGCACTCTCCAAGCAAGTGAAAGCAGAGATTAACAGATGGGAATATATTAAACTGAGAAGCTTCTGCACCTCAAAAGAAATAGCACCCAGGACACAAGAGCCCCCACTGAGTGGGAGAAACTATTCACCCAATACCCATCAGATAAGGGGCTAATCTCCAAAACACACAAGGCATTAACAGAACTTTACAAGAAAAAAATGTCTAATCCCATCAAAAAATGGGGAGCAGAAATGGACAGACACTTTGACAAAGAAGAAATACAAATGGCCAAAAGACACATGAAAAAATGCTCCACATCATAATCATCAGGGAGATGCAAATCAAAACAACTATGAGGTACCACCTCACACCCCAGAGATTGGCACACATCACAGAGAATGAGAACAAGCAGTGTTGGCGGAGATGTTGAGAGAAAGGAACTCTTATCCACTTCTGGTGGGAATGCCGTCTAGTTCAACCTTTATGGAAAGCAATATGGAGACTCCTCTAAAACCTGGAAATCAAGCTCCCATATGACACAGCTATACCACTCTTAGGAATATACCCTAGGAACACAAAAATACAACACAAAAATCCTTTCCTTACACCTATATTCATTGCAGCACTATTTACCATAGCAAGACTCTGGAAACAACGAAGATACCCTTCAACAGATGAATGGCTAAAGAAACTGTGGTACATATACACAATGGAATATAATGAAGCTGTCAGAAGAGATGAAGTCATGAAATTTTCCTATACATGGATGTACATGGAATCTATTATGCTGGGTGAAATAAGTCAGAGAGAGAGAAAAAAAACAATGGTCTCACTCATCTATGGGTTTTAAGAAAAATGAGAGTCATTCTTGCAATAATAATTTTCAGACACAAAAGAGAAAAGAGCCAGAAGGTACAGCTCTCCTCATGAAACTCACCACGAACAGAGATGAGTTTAGTTAGAGAAATAACTACGTTTTGAACTATCCTAATAATGAGAATGTAAGAGGGAAATAGAGAAAGCCTGTCTAGAGTACAGGAGGGGGTGTGTGGGGAGGAGGGAGATTTGGGACATTGGTGATGGGAATGTTGCACTGTTGATGGGTGGTGTTCTTTACATGACTGAAACCCAAACACAATCATGTATGTAATCAAGTTGTTTAAAAAAAAAGAAAGATTAAAAAGAAAAGAAAAAAGTTTAATCTTTACATTTTCCTTTGTTTTCTTAAATCCACCTACTTCTACAATTATATTATTACACCCAGTTCTCTCTTCTTCAGTAACTTGCATACTATTGTTTCCCAAAATTCTGCTCTTATTTACTCTATTTCTTTATTTAATGGTCCTCTACTCTCTCTCTCTTTCACTGACAGCTGTGTGCCTATCACTTCCAACTCCAAATTCTCTGAAAGTTTGAGACCACAGAGATAACACCGAATATAGGGCAATTGCCACACAGATGGCTTACAGGAGTTCAATTTCTGACAGTCCATATGGTTTCCTGACCATGGCTGGTAGTGTTTCCTCAATTCAGAGCCAGAAGTAAAACCTGAACATAGCCAAGTTTTCCCCTTTTAAGGCTAGCCCACTTGTCTAAGTGCTAATTTCTGTGACGTGTACTGCTTAGGTGATACACATATGCTCACAAATGCGCATGTACACACACACACACACACACACACACACCACATTGGGTGCAGTATTTAGAAAATAGATCTCCACACTCTCCAGCATTTTCCCTCACCTGTATCTCTCCCTCCATAAATGGCTCTACCATCTACCAGCTCACATAGCCAAGGGTTGGAATCCTCACTCTCACTGTGGTTATTCCCCAAGTCTAGTAATTCTACACCTGACATTTCTCCCTATCTCTGCCCTGCATGGCCTATTATGACCAACCATTTTCTGGGGAAAGTAATGTTTGGAGCTTCTATTCTGGGCCTCTACTATTTTCTCCAGTTCCTTCCAATTTCTCTGCCCTTCTTTCACCTTAACACTCTTTCCATGAATATCATTATCTTGTCTTACTGTTACTTTCTCTATGTCCCCCAAATCGCTGAAAATCCAGATACAGAAAACATTTTTGCCCTAGTAGGTCAAGGAAAAATTCTCCCTCTCCTCTTTTATACACAACCATAAAAAGAGTGAATAATGAATGCAGCCTACCAAAGTCTACTGCCAGCATAAGCACTTTGCCTACAACAAAAGAAGCTACTGTGGGTATCAAGGAAAACATACTGTAAAATACTTTTTCCCTTTAAAAGATGCAAACGGTTATAAGATTAGAAAAAGTGAAATGAAAGTAAACTCAAATTGAGTCTAATTTACTTTTAAAACCTTGGGCTGTCAGGAAAACTTTAAGCCTATAATTCTAGGGATATGTTCATTTGAATTACTATATAATGAAGTATAGAACCATATAATATTTTTAGTTTCAATTCTAATTTTTGTGTTTATTTGATCAAATGCTATAAAAATGAGCAGTGAACTGAGATTTGCTTCTGAGTCAGAAATAAGTCAAATAATTTATTGAGGTGGTGAATATTTTCCTCCTATAGTTTATTACTTAGACTTGTGAAATGTAAAAAAAAATGACATTTTTGTTTGGTGTAAAGTTTGAGGCTGAAAGCTTACTGATTTAATTTTGTAATGTAAAGAAGTAGCTAGCTATATTTTCAGTTATAGGAAACAGAAAAATGCTGGCATACATCTGTAGATATATGAATCTACACATGCACATAAAACAAGAAAGTGAAATTATGCACCACACAATCAGTAGGGGACCTTAAACTATAATATTATATGGGTGAGCTTACTATCCTAATCAGCAATGTGCAATTAAAATGATCTCTGTGTTCATTTCATTATGTTTTCTCAGTTCTTTTTTTTTTTTTTTTGGACCACACCCGGCAGTGCTCAGGGATTACTCCTGGCTGTCTGCTCAGAAATAGCTCCTGGCAGGCACAGGGGACCATATGGGACACTGGGATTTGAACCAACCACCTTTGGTCCTGGATCGGCTGCTTGCAAGGCAAATGCTGCTGTGCTATCTCTCTGGGCCCTGTTTTTTCAGTTTTTTTATTTTAAACTTTCAACATGTAATTCTGGCAATCAGATTTTGGATATTGGCTTAATTTTTGAGCAGAATCACATGTGAATTTGTCAGTGTTTAGAATAAAAGGATAATTTGACAAGAATAAAGATTATTAGTCATCTTAGTGCAACATTGTCTTAGGCATTAATAGCAACTAGTGACAGGCTGATGAGATATTTAGATCTTGATATTTCAGTAAGCCTAAAATAGTAGGAAATAAGTTGACATGTCTCACATTATGAAATTGCAACTCTTCCCCCAGATGACAGAAAGGAACATGTGGTTCCAGTCAATGGCAGGGCAGTTGGTTTCCTATAGAAAGCTTCTTGCTTCTTGCAAGGAAGGCCACCAAGTGCTCCAAGGTTATAAATAAGCAATTATTGCAGGCCCTTTGGAAGGCATCAGACAAAGGGTTAGTGACTTATCACATTTTTTGCCTGCTATTAGAATAACTTTGCCACATCTAAAACACTTGCCTGTGTTCATATATCCCTCACATGAGTCTAATATCCCCCATAGAGATGGAGGTGGCCTGCTATGCACACTTGTTGCTCATCTGTTTGCATTTCAGGCAACTAACTTCCAGTCAGCTGTGCTCCCTGACTATGGCAGGCACTAAATCTAATCCCTGTACATCATTCCCATAATTGCTCCCAGGGTCTGGTCTGAGTGGGAGCCCCAGAAATGCCCTCTTTCACAGGTAGCCACTCCCAGACTGTGTGTGGTGTTGATCCACACATCTAAAGTAGAATCTCTTTATTATTAACAGCTTGAAGAGAGAAGATAAGGTGGGGTCAAGTGGGTCCAGACTTGGCTACCCCTACTTTCTTTAAAAAGCAGAGAATGAATGAGCAAAACATGTCTTGGAGCACACAGCAAGAAGCAGTGCCCCCTCCTCATGACATCAAAAGTTTGGTAGTTATCCTGTTTGGCTGAACAATATAGTCAAGTTTTCCCATAACCAAACCCACTGGCCTAGTCCTGCCTAGATCATCAGCCAGTTCATGAAGTCTTTTAAAATATTTGAGTAAAAAATTTAAAAATCTTTTATTCAATCTATAACACACATTTATTGTTTGCATGCTCCAAGTCATTGCCCCCGTGGACACTGAAAACAGTTGGGAGAGCTGAGGATTCTGTCATTAAGAGCTAATGTTAAAATTTAGAAACATGAAATGCATAATGTAAAAAATGTTTTCCTGATTTTATCCTTGCTGTTTTTCAAATTCAGAGAAAATACTTCCTCCTGTTTATGTATGTCCAACAAGCATTTTTAGAAAAATGGTTGAAATCCCTGTGATCAAGTTCAGATTCTACTTGCATTCTAGCCTGGTGATATGTCAACCTCTAAACTACATTTTCCTTCTGTGAAATGGAAATGTTAAATCCCTCCCTCAGTATCCCGACATTATGGACATAATAGATATGGAGGATCTGTGCAGAGTTCCTCTTAAACTTGCTGCCTACGGGGGCTAGAGTGGTGGCACAAGCACTAGGGCCTTTGCCTTGCAAGCACTAACCTAGAACCTACTGTGGTTTGATCCCCTGGCATCCCATATGGTCAACCAAGCCAGGGGAGATTTCAGAGTGCATAGCCAGGAGTAACCCCTGAGCGTCACCTGGTGTGGCCCCAAAGCTAATAATAATAATAATAATAATAATAATAATAATAATAATAATAATAATGCTGCCTATGCTCTGGATGGGAAAATTTAATGGTGACTTTGATCATCTGTTATTCGACAAGGGGCTAAATAAATTAAATACTTTTTGATTTTCCCTCCAAATATGTCAAATAGCACTATATAATTCTAGTATTTTATGTGAAGGTATTCTCTAAGTATATAGGAAATGACAACAACAAAATGATATAGCTATGGAGACTGAGTTTTTAACTGGTGGATTATCAAAGGATAATTCTTTTCTAAATCAGGGTGGGGAACAAATTCTAACAACTGAGCTTCCCCTCAGCCAACCTTCTCTCACAAGGGTCAAATGGGCTGTATAAAGTTCTATGTAAAATGTTCTATAAAGTAGTTCATATTCCTTCTCAGTTATCTGCTGTGCTTCACTCATTCATAGTAAAGAAGTGGAAGGTTTTATAAGAGCAATCAGATTCTTAAGAGTAGACCACCTGTTAATATTTCTAAATAGTAAGGCTGCTGTTAGAATCTATTGGGTCATTTAATCTATAGTAATTGTTGGCTCATAGATTTGGAGGCCAGGAATCCAAGACAGAGGGACAGGAGAATGGGTTCCTTCTAGGTCTGTACAGGAGAATTCGTTTCCATGCCTCTGGTCCTGCTCTGATGGTTTTCTAACAAACTATTCCTGGATGAACTATTACCTCAGTGCATGCCTTTAATGTTCATGTGACAAACTCTGTGTTTATGTTTGTGTCCAGATTTCACCTTTGTATAAGGAATTAGTAATAATGGATCAAGGGCCTACCATTACCTTAACTAACTTCAACCTAATGACAATTAAAAAAGACCCATTCTGAGGTGCTGAATGTGTCATTTTGCTATCTTAAACTACTGTAAAAATATCAAGTTGACATTATGGTACAGTCCAGAATATTCAAGTCTTAAAGGACCCACTTTAATCTTAACTCCCTGTCAACTCTCCCTTGCTATTTGTATCTCCATCTTAGTTTCAGGAATATTCTCATTTCTATCCAGCTAATGTGGTTTTTTCATGCCTGAGCTCAGGTTTTTCTCTAAACAAATAAACTAGATTTCTATTGGTGAAGGGGGAACTGAATAATACTCATTTCCAAATAGACCAGATGCATTCTGTCAGCATTTTCAATTTTTAATATCATCATGCCAGTTAGTATTTCTCCAACTGTGAGGCTACTCATGGGCCAGTAGTATTTGAAAATAAATAATATAAAGTATGTTCTAGCACATGATCAGGTTGAGAGTTGTTGGCATTCAGATATGTAAAAGGTTTGAATATTCATAAGGTCTTATCTAAGCCACTCACTGGTTATTAGCTCTTCATATTAAATTAAAGGTAGGCAAATCCTTCAAGATTCATGGTATATCCCAGGATGAATAAATATAAGCCTTTAAAGATATATTTTGTATCTTAAATTTTTGTTCATTCTCTAGACTTTGCTTATACAGTCATGTTTTCCTCATGCTGCCTTCCATCAGAGATGATGGCAGAACCCCAGATAAAATTGTGATCATTTCATCTCCTGCATTTGGTTTAGTTTTGTTTATATCATTTTTCTTCTTTTGCTTCAAACATTCTACATTAATGAAGACCACTTTGATAGCAGAACACCCACATTTAGTATCACTGCATTTATTTTTTCTTATGTTTTGGCTTCAATTATGGTGCTTTTAATATTCATGGAGTTTGAAAAAATAAACATCATAGACTATTTCCTCCGAGCGGAAATGTTATGGCTTCAAACCCCAGAGAAAACAATTGGTAAGGTCTACAAACACACTTTTTCTCCCTGTCATTTGGAAAGTCACTTCATCTTGCCCAAAGTAACAGTCTCCTTGACACTGTGGGGTTTCCTGGACCATATTTCTGGCAGACTTGTTTTAAGAAAGAAACAAAGAGTCAGTAGACATGTACATTTAAAGGCTCCCTTTGAAGTATTATTACTAGAATCCCTGTGTCTTTTCAGTCACTGACCAATGTAGAAGAAGAGTTATTTATTCAATTTACTTATCTGTGTTCAATTGAAAAGGGTTGGAACTATTTCTCAGCCTTCTCTCTTTACTTTAAGCCTGTGATGCTCTTTCTATCTCTAAATTTGGCTCAAGTCATTGCTTAAACACCTTAAGGATTGTAGAGCAGAAAATTCCCACATATGTGAATGTCGACCTTCTAAGAAAAATAAAGGAATTATTTCAAATAATTATAAGAAAAGCAATGTATATTCTTGAATGGTGTTTTGAGAGAACCCTATGAATCATTTATTGTGTTAACTGTCTCTCATGATTTCAAGTTCTCATGATTTCTCTCATGATTTCAAATTTATCAAATCTCTCCTGAATATAGTTTGACCTTCTTATGCTCCCTCAGGGACTGAGTCCATACCCAACACTGGTGATCAAGTATACAGGCACCTTTGATTTTATGTCTTTCTTTCTCCAAACAATTGTACCATTTCTCTTCTCTTTCTTGGGAAATATAAAATTTGCCTAAAGGTTTAAAGATAACCACTTACTTATTCAATCATATACTACATCTCTGTTGCTAACTCAGAGGTCATTAATTATGTCATTTTTTTAATGTTTTCCACTAAGGATGCAGAAAAATGAAATGTGGATTCCTGACCTCTTTTGTAGTTGCAAGTAATTCAGATAAATCAAAAGGAACTAGTTAATCTTATGTAAAGTTGTTCAGGAACTTCCAGCTAGAGAAAGAATTTGGGTGGCCTTCCTGTCTCCTCCTTCCTTGAAGGTAGATGTAGCACCTAATTCTATCGTAACTATCTTGTGATTCTGAGAGTACTGAAATGCCACTACCTACTTCCCCAACTAGTCTGGTGAAAAGATCGGACACCGTTTGTTGTTTGAACCACTATTAATTGAATTTACATATATATGTATATATATGTAAAGAGAGAGGTATACACACAAACATAAACCTCAACTTTCCCCTAATATTAAAACTTGCCTAATCCTGGGACTTGCTCTACATGTTTCATTTTTTTTTCTCTTTACTGACATTTCCTGTTGTCATGACTGAGCTTCCCTGTCAAGAACTATAAAACACCTTTCTTATCCATTTACTTAAATTACTCTGTACTGTATAAAGTAACTTTCTCCTCTTGCTCCCCTCACATTTCTTTACTCCCTACATTGGGCTTCAGTTCTTACTACTGAGTTTTTCTCTCCCAAGTCATGGAAATCTTTCTAGTCTTCAAAATTCATGAACTTTGTTGTTCTCTTCAAGCATTTCTTGAATCTATCATGTCCTTCCATGAGTTGAAGTTCTCCTACATCTCTGACTTGTTTCTTACCTTCCTGCTTTACTTCTTAGACCCCTGAAATGTAGTGTTTCCTCAAATTTCTATAACTTATGTCTTTTTATTATCTCTCTTATTAATCTAAACTATTCTAAACCCAGCTTTAGATATTATTTCTAGGTGAATAATTTCTGTATCCATTCTATTTCAGCCCAATGTTAAAGCAAGTCTGTTCCCAACAGTTAAATTATAGGTCTTTGTTTCAAGTTATCTTTGAATCTTCCTCATGCTTCATACTCTATATGGAAGCATTAAATACTTATTCTTTCCTAGAAAATTTCTCACCTTTCCTGTAATATATGCCTCATGGATCTTAAGACTACAAATATGCTGCCTGATTTTTTTTTGCTTCAGCCTTTTCTTTCTTTCTTTCTTTCTTTCTTTCTTTCTTTCTTTCTTTCTTTCTTTCTTTCTTTCTTTCTTTCTTTCTTTCTTTCTTT
>PVKC010014892.1:0-12437 GCA_004027635.1 Crocidura indochinensis | reverse complement strand
GCAGTTCATAGATCTGATACGAATGGAGCAGTTAGAGCTATTAAATGAACAGTTTACATTACATTTTATTTATTTGACAAATGTGTGTACACAGTCCCAAATAGGATCCAGAATATTTTTTGTCACTTTTGTTTTATTTCTTCTTGTCTATTTGCAGTACATCCTCAAAAGGAAGTACTATTCTGTTTTCTGTCACTATAGATTAACTTCGCATTTTTTAGAATTCATCAATTCCGAGAACTTCGAGTATGCTTGTGTCTGGCTACTTTCATGCATACTTTTTTCCTTCACCCATATTGGTATTTATGCATTCACTTAGGGTATTCATCCATATTGGTTATTTCTTTCTTTTTATTATTGAGTCAGGTTTTATTACATCAGCAGTTTTTTCATTAACGTGCTACTGATGGTTGCTTGCCTTGTTTTGAATAGTATGAATATTCTTGTTAAGTTTTTGTATAGACATGGTTTTGGTTCTTGCGTAAATACCTAGGAATGGTATTGCTAGATCATTCAATAGGTTTATATTTCACTTTATAAGAAATTTTACCTCATTTGCAGAGTGATTGCAGAATGATTAAAATTATTTCTATTCCCGGGGCCCGGGAGATAGCATGGAGGTAAGGCGTTTGCCTTTCATGCAAAAGGTCATCGGTTCGAATCCCGGTGCCCCATATGGTCCCCCGTGCCTGCTAGGCGCAATTTCTGAGCATGGAGCCAGGAGTAACCCCTGAGCACTGCTGGGTGTGACCCAAAAACCAAAAAAAAAAAAAAAAAATTATTTCTATTCCTGCTAGCAGTGTATATGAGAATGTTACTTGTCTTACATCTCGGACAATATTTGGTATCTGTCTTTTAAATTGTAGCCTTTCTTTTGGCTAGAGAGATAGTATAGGGGATAAGGCACTTAGTCTTTCCTGTGACTGACCTGTGTTAGATCCTCTGAGCACTCTAGGATCTTCCAAGACTGTCAGAAGTGATTGCTGAGTACACAGTCAGTAGTAAGCTTCGAGCTCCTTCAGATGTATTCTCAACTCATCTCCCCCATTTTTTTTTTTTTGGTTTTTGGGTCACACCCGGCAGTGCTCAGGGGTTACTCCTGGCTCCATGCTCAGAAATTGCTCCCGGCAGGCACGGGGGACCATATGGGGCACCGGGATTCGAACCAATGACCTTTTGCATGAAAGGCAAACGCCTTACCTCCATGCTATCTCCCGGGCCCCTCATCTCCCCCATTTTTAAAAACTTTCTTGAATGTATAAAATAACATGGCCATTTCAATTTGCCTTTCTACAATGACTAATAGTATTAAATATTTTTTCACACATTTATTAGTCATTTGCACCCTCCTTTTTTAGATGTAAAGTAACTATTTCAATCATGAGTTTATTGAAAAAATTAGATTCTGGGGCCGTACTGATATTATAGTTGGTATGGCACTTGTGTCGCATATGACTGACCTGGTTTCAATACCCAGAATCTTCTACGGTCTTCTGAGTCTGCATGAGTGATTCCTGTGTGCAGAGCCAGCAATAGCCCCTGAGCACTGCCAGGCATGAATTTCCCTCCCTCGTCCAAAAAAAGTTCTTTGGCTTTATTATAGAACGATGAAAATTCTTTATTTCTGGATTTTTCTTTTTGAGAATTTAGCCTTTGAGATAGGGTGACGGGGAACTTTCAATGCACTCTTTTTGGGGATGAGCGTAATACTAGGCACAGCTCAGAGGTTACTCCTGGCTATGCACTGGTGAATTACTCTTGGGCAGTGTCCGGGACCAAATGAATATCGCTGATCAAACCCAGATCAACTTCATTCAGGCAAGTGCTTTCCCCATTGTACTATTGCTTTAGCCACTGTTGTGCTCTTTTATTACCTCTCTGTTGCTCCATAGTCATCTCTGTTTTATTCCCACTTGGTACAACTTTCAGTACCTACCCTGATGGGTTCCTCCTGCTTTGCTAGAACACTCCTCCTCCTCCTCTTTGCCTATATCCCTCTCTGCCTCTTGATCACCCATGCGGTCCATACAAGGCATTCTTTTTTTTTTTTTTTCGGGCCACACCCATTTGATGCTCAGGGGTTACTCCTGGCTATGCTCAGAAATCCCCCCTGGCTTGGTGGGGGACCATATGGGACACCGGGTGATCGAACCTCGGTCCTTCCTGGGCTAGTGCTTGCAAGGCAGACACCTTACCTCTAGTGCCACCTCGTCGGCCCCATACAAGGTGTTCTTACTAGGAGACTTCCTAGTAGTTGGACATCCAGGTAGTAGCAATAATCCTACTTTCTGGAAGAAGATGTTTCTGATCTTGAGTTGCTCAGAATATCAGTTTTCGGACTCAGAGAGATAGCACAGCGGCTTTTGCCTTGCAAGCAGCCGATCCAGGACCAAAGGTGGTTGGTTCGAATCCTGGTGTCCCATATGTTCCCCTGTGCCTGTCAGGAGCTATTTCTGAGCAGACAGCCAGGAGTAACCCCTGAGCACTGCTGGGAGTAACCCCTGAGCACTGCCGCGTGCCATACTCGGTGGTACTCAGAGGTTTCTCCTAGCCCTCTGCTCTGAAATCACTCTTGGCAGGCACTGGGGACCATATGGAATACTTGCAAGGCAAATGCCCCACAGCTGTGCTATCTCTCTGGGCTCAGAATATCAGTCTTTTAAGGGCAGATCTTACGTCTTGATTTTTGTTAATGCTCGGGGCTTACTCTTGGCTCTGTATTCTTGGATCTTCCTGGCAGTGCTCTAGGTACCATTTTGGGTGCCATATGGGATGCTGGAGATTGGACCTGGGTCAGTCTCCTTCAAGGCAAACCCTCTACCCACAGTACCATCATCTACCCTCTGTGGCATCGCCCTCACTCTCTCCCCATCTTATTTTTTTGTACATTCCCCGCACCCAGCAGCGAAGGCTTATGTTAAAGGAGAATATAGGTGAATAGCTTTAAAGCACAGAATTTGCATTACTAACTTAATAGGAGAGCTGGTGGATCAGGGAGAGAAAGAGGCTCTGGATATTGAATGAGTATGCAAGGCTTGTAAGCGCAAATATGTATCAACAGGTGATCAAGGACACAAGTGACAGAAAACAACAGGAGTGATAGAGATTACCTATCTTCTTTAGCATCTCTGCATATGATTGATTTGTTGGATATAGTTTTAGGATATTTTTGTTCAAGACACGGAATTTTAGAGAAGACCTTAATATTAGAAGAACAGTGGCTTTTAATTTTTAGCTATTGATTGTTTTACTATTCTGTTCAATGTAAAACTGAGGAATCTGGACTTGGAACAGTAATACAGTAGGATTATAATAGTAGGATATTTGCCTTTCGTGCCACTGATCTTTGTTTGATACCTAGCATTTCATATGGTCCCTCAAGCCCTCTAGGATTGATCCCTAAACTCAGAGCCAGGAGTTAGTTAACCCTGAGTACTGCTGGGTATGACACCTTCCCAAAAGAACACCCTTGGACAAATAGAAGAAAAAAACTGTAGAATCTGTTCATTTTAATTAATTATGGTTTTGTGAGCTGAAAGATGTCTGCTTCCTGGTCAGTGCTCGTAAAGGTGATTATTCAGGGCCAGATTAGATATCAGGGCCCCTCATTCTGCTCTAGCCCTTGGAACCATCTCCCTGGACCTGAAAAGAAAGGTATCTAGAGGTTTGCCTGTCAATCATGAACACTTTGTTATGTGACTAGGAGCATTTCTGTTTGCTTCCTAATTCAGCTTCTTGAGGTTTTTAAGTTGTATGTAAAGCACCAGGGACACCATAGTTATGAAATAAGTGACTTCCCCTACCCCAACCCCCCCATCTTTCTTGGGTTGCAGATATTAGTCTGTAAATCAGAGACGAAGCCACAGGTATGACTCTCATGTTCAGAGATGACTCATTATTCATATTCACTCCCATCTGGGAGAAGTCACATACTTGAAATTAACTCAAAGGTTGGAAACTTCTGGTTTTTCTGCCATGAGCAAGAATGGTGTTGGTGGAAGGAAGTCCTAAGTCCATGTGTACAGGGTTGGCATTTGAACTACACTTGTTTTCTGCTTCCTGTGAATTACTCTTGTTCTCTTATTCCCATAGGAAATCACAAATTGACTCAAATAGCGAAAGTGGTCATCAAGATCTGTGAGCATGAGGTATGTATTTCCTAACATCACTCATTGTCGGGGTTCTTGGAGCCATAGTGGCCATGTGCAGAATCTCCTGGGGGAAATTGCTAAGTTTGGATTTTGTTGAGACAGTACCCACTCTCTTTGGGAAAATAAGGGCAGCCATGAGGAGATGTTTGATCATTCCCTTCCTCTCCCCATGGTCTCAGGGTGATGGAAAGGACACTGGGCATCCTAAGTGAATTTTTTTTGGGGGATGGTCATACCCAGCAGCACTTAGGGGTTAATCCTGGCTCTGGGCTCAGAAATCGCTCCTGGCAGGCTCAGGGGACCATATGAGATGCTGGGATTCAAACCACAGTTCGGTTGCATGCAAAACAAACGCCCTAGTGCTGTGCTATCTCTCCGGCCCCCTAAGTGAAATTTTATTTTATTTGTCAGAGTTCAATCTCTTCATTTCTTCATTAAAAATTTATCTTAAGCACTGGGGCTTAAAACTTTTTATGTAAAATTTCATGCATAACACATTTCAGTACTATACCTTCCACTGGGCCTTTCCTTTTACCATTGTTTTACATTGTCTCAATGTCCACCTCCATTGGCCTTTTGCCCCTGCCATGTGAACTTTTTTTTGGGGGTGGGGGAAGGGAATATGTAGCATTTGGGTACTCCTGGCTCTACACTAAGAAATCGCTCCTGGCATGCTTGTGTGTGTGTGGGGAAACACACAATATGGGATGCTGGGACTTGAACTGAGGTCATTTCTCTGGGTAGGTCATGTGCAAGGCAAATGCCCCACCACTGTGCTATCGCTTCGGCCCCTGGGCCTGATATTTTTTCAGAAAGTGGCCCAACTTTTTGGAGAGCATGCCTCATAGGCTCTTTGCTATACACAGAAGGCCTCAAGGCTCACTTCTGGCAGACTTGGGAGGACTATATAGGATGCTGGGATCGAACCTGGATTAGTTGTGTGTGAGGCAAGTCTCGTACCTGTGTATATTTTTTATTTTGATTCACACCCTATAGTCCTTGGGGTCTATTTCTGCCTCTGTTTGGGAATCACACCTGGCACTCCTCTGTGGGCTTAGGGTGTTGAAACGTCTGTCTAGCCTTGAGAAACAGTTTTGTGATCTACATATTTTTACTTAATTTGAGAGTTTTTATGAGTACACACATTGGTAGGAGACATTTTTTTTTTTTTTGCTCTTGCTGTATTGGATCTTTCCATAACTGTCAGAGACCATACACCTGTCATGGCTCTTGGTGGATTCTTGAGCAGTTGGTACAGCTCAGGATGCATGTGCACTGATTTTTCTTTTTTCTTCCCTGTCCTGGAAGTTGTGACTTGAAGTATATATTTGGATTTTGGGCCACACCTGGTAGTGCTCAGGGTAGTGCTCCTTGCTCTGCACTCAGAAATCACTACTGTGGTTGGAGTGGTACACAATGGTAGGGCGTTTGCCTTGCACGTTGCTGACATGGGATGGACTTTGATACGATCCCCGGCATCCCCTATGGTCCCCTAAGCCACCAGGAGTGATTTCTGAGTGCAGAGCCAGGAGTGACCCTTAAGAGCTGACGGGTGTGGCCCAACCCTCTCCCTCCAGAGTATTAGAAAAAAAAGAAATCACTGTTCAGCAGCGTGCAAGGCAAATGCCCTACTGCTGTGCTATTGGTCCAGCCCCTCGAAGTATATGTTTATATCTTTTCCCCTAATATTTTCATCACTGAGAACAGTGGCATTTGATGGCAATCTTGGTTTGCAGTATTTAGAACGACAGGTAGTTGTTCTTCATTTTATTTTATTTCTTTGGTTTTTGGACCATAACTGGTAATAGTGCTCAGAGATCACTTCTGAAGTGCTCAGGACTCAAAGGGCTCTATGGGATGCTAGGGATCAAATCGGGATCAGCTGCATGCAAAGCTAGTGCCCTAGCCACTGTACTCTCTTTGTCCCTTAAATACTTATGCCTAGGGGCCAGAGTATTAGCACAGCTGTAGGGCATTTGCCTTGCACATGGCCGATCTGGGACAGACCTGAGTTTGATCCCTGGCTTCCCATATGGTTCCTTGAGCCTGCCAGGAGCAATTTCTAAGTATAGAGTCAGGAGTGACTCCTGAGCACCACCAGGTATGGCCTCAAAAACAAAACATAATCACACCTAATTTGGGGAGTGATCACTCTGTGGAGTCTAGGGCACCATATGTCAGTTGTCAAAACCTGCCCTACTGTATTCAGAGTTTGCACTGTAGCCCTTTAAACTCTCCCTTTGGTGGCCCACATTCTATCTGATATAACCAAAAGTTAGAGTGGGTAACGTGAGATGTTTCTACAGGGGTGAAAATCCTGCAGAGACCCTCTCACTCTGAGAGGTGGGACAGCATCATGCATGCACTGGTGGGTGCTGGTCCTGGCTGTCAACACTGGGGGAGGCCAGCATGGTGGGTTTCAGGGTTTGTGGAATCTGGTGAGGTGAGGTGGGTGTGAGAAGATACAGCTTCATCTCTAAATGAGCTGTGCTGTGGACCATGGCTTCTTTTTCATCTTTCTTTCCCAGGGTCCTGGGAACCATAAGTGCTAACCTGTTCTTTCTTTGCAGATGAATGAAATTGAAGTTTGTCCAGAGTGCTATCTTGCTGCTTGTCAAAAACGAGATAACTGGTTCTGTGAGCCCTGTGTAAGTCCAACTTTCTCCCCTTGTTGTTTTCTGTTCTATACCACCTAAGAAAGTACCTTCTCATTGCTTGATGACCTTGGAAATAAATCTTTTATTGATGGGACTAGGGCAGAGAGTGACAGCTGCCCAGGTCTCCTGACTTGTAGGTTCCCAGAGATGGTGACCTGATACCTTGTGTAGACAGCTTGAGGCACAATGAATGGTCTCACCTCTGTGATGCTGACAGGGGGTGCTTGGGTCTATTTTAGGGAGAATAGAACTATCTCCTGGATGAACTCTGGTTTAAAAATCATGGTTGTGGGAGGGGAGGTGTTGGTAGAAAATGGTCCCATTGATTTGCATTTTCCAAACCAGCTTAGAGGAAAGTGGGGAGGGGTGTTGCTGAGGGTTGAGGCGACTTATACTGGAGAGAGCTGGCAAGTCAAGCTGAGAATCAAAGTAGAGCCTGTGTCATCTTGCTTTTGGAGATGGCATCTGCATAGTCAGTTGAGATTCTGTGTAGCCTTTAATAAAGGCTGACACTGCCCCTTGATGTGGGCTGGATTTAAGGCACATTTAATCCTCCTGTCTAACACTGCATGTCAGCATCGTCCACTCGATGTGCACTTTCTTCCAGCCCTCAGCTAATAACAGTAGGGCCGGGACTTGGGCCGAGTGCTGGGAACAGTGCTAGCTTTCCCCATGGAACTTCTTCCCCAGCTTTGTTCCCCTTCACTGGGCTAGTTCCTGAGACTCCTCCCCAGTTCCCCAAATCTGTTCTTTTCTAATCAGTGACTTGTATCACCTTGGCCGTACTTTACCCTCAAGCTTTATGTGTGTATCTTGTCAAATATAAACTCTGGATTTTGTTTTTCTTTTCCTAGAGCAATCCACATCCTTTGGTCTGGGCAAAACTGAAGGGGTTTCCATTCTGGCCTGCAAAAGCTCTGAGGGATAAAGATGGGCAGGTTGATGCTCGATTCTTTGGACAACACGACAGGTGGGAGTTTTACAGAAAACAAGCAGGCTTTGAAAGCGCACTTTCAACTGGATCTTTGATACCAACAGTGGATAGACAGGAGCAGAGGGTTGGGTTTCTATTTATTATCTCATACCAGCCAGAAGATATTTTCTTCTTTATTTTTCCTTTTCCTCCTCCTCTTTCACTTTTTTCCTCTTCATTTTTCCTTTGTGCCAGGGATTGAACCCAGAGTCTCGCATAGGCAAGGCAAGTACCGAACTGCTGAGCAAACCCCCCCAACCCCCAGACCAGTGATCATGGGCTGATAATATTGTCCTGTGCCGTGTTAAGCCTGATAGTGGCTGGCTTCTTTTTTCTTTTTTAAAAAGGTCTTTTTAGAAAGGAGTCTTGGCTTTTGTGGTTTTGTGGGTGAAACCAGCATTGGAATTGGTTCCATGGCTATTTTCAGTGCTGCTGTTCTTTTTGGGGGGGAGTTTCTGGAGTAAATTAAACTGCTGTGCAAATTGCTTTTCAAAATAAGGCTTTGAGGGATCAGAAGTATTTCCCACCCGATTGCCAGTAAGTGAATCTCCGATTATTGTGCCCGGTAGTTTCCTCCTGTTCCCTTTTCTCTGAAGCGAAAATGGGAAATTACAAGGGGTTGCTGTTTTGACAGGTGCAAACCCTCCCTCCCAGGCTTTGTGCCCTCCCCTTTCCTTCCACTCACAGTGAAGCGAATTATTGCAGCTAATAGCAGTTCCTTTCCAGCTCAGCCCTCCTGCGTGTGTGAGAAAAACAGGTAGGTAGAGACGAGCAGCAGTTAATATCCTAGCTCTCTCTTCTAGCCAGTTATGTTATGATTCAATGAGGCAAAAAACCTTTTGAAAGCCCTCCCAAGCAATTTGAAAAAGTACGTTGAGTATATTTAAAATCCATGTTCTAGAAATTAAGACGTTCACATCGTAGAACGCTGTTTGTTTTTCTCTCTCAACAATCCAGAATCTGAAACATTGCTTCAGTGGTTAAATTTTGCGTGTCATCTTGCAAATCACAGCAAAGAGTGAATTTCAAAGTAAACTGTAGAATAATTTCCTAGGAACCTCAGCATTTCAGTGTCAAGACAAAATGGATATTTGATTGAATGAGTCCTAGGTTTGAGAGAAGTCATAGATTAGTTTGGTTATAAAGTTCTCAAAAAAACAAAACAGAGACACAAAACAAAACAAAGTACTCCTTTATTTTTTTTTAACTCAAGAAATAAAAACAGGGGCTGGGCGGTGGCGCTGGAGATAAGGTGCCTGCGTTAACCTAGGACGGACCTCGGTTTGACCCCCCGGTTCCCCATATGGTCCCCTGTGCCTGCCAGGAGCGACTTCTGAGCGAATAGCCAGGAGTAACCCCTGAGCGTCACCGGGTGTGGCCCAAAAACCAAAAAAAAAAAAAATAAAATAAAAACGGTATCATGAGTAAAGATAGTACATTGGGAAAGTTGCTTGTCTTGCATGTGATTGATGCATGTCTTATTCCTAGTATACCACATGGTTCCCTCAGAGTAATTACTGCCAGGAGTAATTTTTTTTCCGGGCCACACCCATTTGATGCTCAGGGGTTACTCCTGACTAAGCGCTCAGAAATTGCCCCTGGCTGGGGGTGGGGGGACCATATGGGATACCGGGGGATCGATCGAACCGTGGTTCTTCCTTGGCTAGCGCTTGCAAGGCAGACACCTTACCTCTAGCGCCACCTCGACGGCCCCGCCAGGATTAATTCTTGAGCATCACTGGGTGTGGCCCCATTTCCCAACCTCCCCTCAAATGATAAAGGTATCTGGTGTTTACCAGTTTTAATTACTGGGTATAGAAAAGGGGAGAGACAGATACTGTCTTTGCATGTCTGATGACAGAGGACTTGGGAAAAGATGGTAAACACATAGGAAATAAGCAGTATTGTCATCAGGAGGTAATTCTGGGGTGACCAGAGGAAGGAGTTGGGCCAAAAGGAGACAAACCTAGGGGAAGCTCAGGCCTTATGTGTGCTCAGGAATGGGCAGCGGGAGCATAGTCTGGCTTGAATGGAATTGGGGAGGAGGAACTCTGGTTAGAAATGGAGCTAGTGGGGTCCAGGCCCTGTCTCCTAGCATCTGGCTAACTGGAGCTTTGTGAAATTTCTAGGGGATCTGGGCCTCCAATCTTCTACCTTACTTGGTGATGTTGGTGGGTTCTGGGTGGGAACTGTCAGAAACTTTTGGCTTCTATGTTTATGAAGTTCTGACAGCTTCTCACCACTCAAAGGGCTCCTTACAAGAGCTGGGCACTGGGACAAAGCAGGATTAAGAAAGGCGTGAAGGGCTGGTCCTGGATGCTATCTCCTTTAGGCAACCATCCGAGCCCAAAGTATCTGCTGAACACTTGTGGGAAGATTGAGGTGGACATCAGAGTTGAAAATGGTGCAGACTTTGGCATATCCGTTATTGAGTTAGTACAGGTGAGAGTGTGGGCCTGTCACTACCAATTAGGGGCATGTGCTTGAAAGCCCATCATTTATGTGCCCCCCCCCCCATTATTATTATTTTTTTGCTCAGGGTTTACTGCTGGCTCTTGCTAAGGGTTCACTTCTGGTGGGTCCAGGGGACCGTATGTGATGCTGGGGATTGAATCCAACTAGGCTCTGTGCAAGAGAGGCACCTGACCTGCTGTATTATCTCAGTGACTTCTTATACTTTTGTCCTGGATGAGATTTTTTCTGTCTTCCACAATTTTTTCCTTTTCATCATAATGTTATTAAAATAGAGCTATCTGGGGCCGAAGCGGTGGTGCAAACGGTAGGGCGTTTGCCTTGCACATGCTAACCTAGAACAGACAGAGGTTCAATCCCCTGTGGTCCCAGGCCAGGAGCGATTTCTGAGCGCATGGCCAGGAGTAGCCCCTGAGCGTCACCAGGTGTGGCCCAAAGAGCAATCTTAGAAGTGTCTCCAGAAAGACCAAAAAACAAACAAACAAACAAACAAACAACAACCAAAAAAAAACCCAACAAGCCAAACAGTACAAGCTTGCAGAACTAAGAAAGGGCTAGTTCTCACTGAATGCTGGCCCAGCTGCTACACTATGTGTCTTCTCTGCCTTCGGTTTTGGGAGGCCGGATGGGGGATCCTGGGCCTCCTTATTACACAGCATGTGCTCTGTCCCCGAGCTGCATGCCCGGCTCTCACAGACCCTATCTAAAGCAGCTCCTCAAACCCTTTGTGAGAAGAATAAAGCTGAGACTCAGTGAGAGAGCAGCTCAGTCCTGAGCCCGGCCTCTCCTGACCTCTGCTGCAAGCATGTGTCCTGAGAGCCCATCGTATTTCTTTTCAGATGTTTCCCAGGCCTGCTTTATGGAGGAGGAATGCATCATTGGCCAAGCAGCTTAGTGGAAGGCACTTCAGCCAGGAGGGGCTTGAGAATAGAACAGTGTCTGCACCTGGTGGGCCACCTGCTTAGATGCGGTTCAGTGCCTTTGTTCTCCTCCACCTTGAGGCCAGGCCTACTAGAGTCCCAGGGATCCTGAGTGCTTCTCTGGCTTGTCCTGTCTCGTCCCTGCTGTAACAGGCTGTAACAGTCTCTGCAGCATCCTCTGGAGGACCCTTGGGTTTCGCCCAGCCCTCGTGCTCCCTGGCCCTGAGCCCGCCCTCTGCAGTGTGGCAGCCACCAGCAGGAATAGAGGAGAAGCTGTTGCTGGATCCAGCCCTCCCAGCATGCAGATATTCAGTCTGCCAGATTGTTCCCTGAATTCTGTGTGTGCATGAATATGCTCGTCTTCTCTCCTGGGTTATTTTCTCTTTAAAATGAATGGTGAGAGGTAGAGAGTAAAGCTGGTAAGATGATGCTTGCCTTGCCCATGGCCAGTCTGGGTTCGATCTCTGGAACCCCGTATATACGGTTTCCTAAGCACTGCTTGGAGTGACTTAAGTGCAAAGCCAGGATTAAATACACGCTGATCATTGTTGGATGTGGCTCACAAATAGGTTAATTTGGTTTGGAGCAGGGAGATGGCAACAGTTTAGTGGCATATACACCCATCCCTAGTTGGAGCCCTGATACTGTATATGTGCTTTCTCCTCCTCCGAGTTGTGGCCCCTGATCAATCCTGAGTAATGCAGAGCCTCTAAGCATCATCACATTCTGGGGCCCTTAGCATTGAACCTCCCAATCCAGAAGTGACCACCCCCAAGCCCCTCTGAGCACTGCTTAGGGGAGGCGCCTCTTCCAATCAAACTTATGAGAAAGTTCAGCTAGTACTCCTGATTCTTTGTAAATACTGGAAGACCGGATCTCCTGGGGTCCCCAATGGCCTCAGGATACTGCAGTGTTGTAGTCCTTTGAGCTCCTGACTCTGGTGTCTGGCTGCATTTTATGGTCTGTGAAATCCAAAGGACTCCTTTGGAAAAGCTCATTTCCTTCAGCTCCTCAGCTGCAGAGTGGGAGGAGATGGGGAATCAAATGTCACAGTGACTTTGGGCCTGACAGCCTTGCCCGCCCCCACGCTTGTAGGCCTGTCTCTGTTTCCTGCCTTCTGGTTACTGATGGCTGATTCCAGAACAGCAGCTCAAGGGTCCCAGAGTCTTTGCAAAGCCTGTTGAGCCGTGAACAGTTCAGAGACAGGAAGACTGAGCTGGCCTGGAAACTGACAGGTGGAGGGCAACTTCAAGGGCTTAGGGCT